>CAUYQV010068679.1:0-15614 GCA_963574575.1 Galagoides demidoff | reverse complement strand
AAATATCTAGGAATACACCTAACAAAAGAGGTAAAGGACCTCTATAGAGAAAATTATGAAATCCTAAGAAAGCAAAAAGTAGAGAATATTAATAAATGGAAGAACATACCATGCTCATGGCTGGGAAGAATCAACATTGTTAAAATGTCCATACTTCCCAAAGCAATCTACGGATTCAATGCTATCCCTATTAAAAGACCAACATTGTACTTTCAAGACTCAGAAAAAATAATTCTTCATTTTGTACGGAACCAGAAAAAACCCTGTATAGCTAAAGCAGTTCTTAGTAATGAAAACAAAGCTGGGGGCATCAGCATACCAGACTTTAGGCTGTACAACAACGCCATAGTGGTCAAAACAGTATGGTACCGGCACAAACAGAGAGACATAGACATTTGGAATCAAATAGAAAACAAGGAAATGAAACTATCATCTTACAGCCACCTAATCTTTGATAAACCAAACAAGAACATACATTGGAGGAAAGAATCCCTATTCAATAAATGGTGCTGGGAGAGCTGGATATCCACATGTAGAAGAATGAAACTGGACCCGCACCATTCTCCACTCACAAAAATTGATTCAAGATGGATAAAAGACCTAAATTTAAGGCATGAAACGATAAAAATCCTCAATCCTCAAAGAAAGCATAGGAATAGAGTACCCTTACAGAGGCAGAATAACGTTGTATTGGGGACATAACCACAAGAATATGGTTAATTATGTCAAAGCAGAAATTATAACAGAAAACAAAAGGAGCTCAATCCCACACTAACTTCTTCCCTCTGAACACAAAACCTTTCAATAGCACCCGATGAGCCCTGGGACCAAAACTCCACTGAATGCAACGAGGATGAATGCATTAAATTAAATGCCAATCTGGGTCCTATCTTGGCTGAAAAAAAGAGCAGCTGACTGGCAGCCATGCTGATTGAAAAGGTCAAGTGCTCAGCCAGATGGTTTGCTTCAGAACATGCACAAGGGCAACACCTTAATTAGAAAACATTTTTGCAACAAAGCCACACCAAAATTAAGCACACTCAAAGGACTGTGAAGTCATAGAAAAAAAAAAACTATTATACTGTAAAGGAAAATAAGTAATACTATCCATGGGAGCTCTATTGCCCTCAGGGTCTTAAAGGTACAAGCTCTTGCCAAACTGTCTGCTCTTTTCCATCCTCTGAAAGACTGAAGACCACCAAGCTCGTTAGCTGAATACCATGATATCACAGTTACATTACATTTTATAAAACACAAAACGGAGTTCAAGGAGCAGAACAAGGTCATGCGGTCAGGCCCTTTGGTTAGTGAACAAACTTGAAGTCCACCGCCTTACTTCACATGCAAATGATCTGAAAATTATTTTTCTTGTAAAGGTGACATATGAGGAAGAGTCTGAGCCTTAACTAATGGGATTATATTAAACATATGTTAAATGAAACATAAAACTACCCTCAAAGGCAGCTAACTGCCGTGGGCTGTCACAGGCCACAATGGCTCATGACGGATGGAACTGTCCTCCTTTTCCCTCTAAAGGAAGAGAAATACAAAAACGAAATGGACAAATGTGGCCAACTATAAAGAATGAACAATGGAGTGGTGACAGTATCTACCAAAGGAAAGAAAAAATAACGGCAAAATCAGATCCCATGCGGTCAGCGTTCACTGTGAAGGGCTGGACCTTCGCCGGCTCACCTATCTCACCAGCCTCGTCCTCATTTTTGTATTCAATACACCACAGAACGTTACATTAAGAATAAAGGGCTAGAGGGTCCAAGATCCACATGTCCAGAAACAAAATTTCAACACTCATCACGTTGTTCCATCAAGCACAATACTGGGTCAGACACGACTAGGGAGCTTCCCTGTCCTCGCCGAACCATCAGCCCGCCAGACACAGCTGTTGAAGATGTCACAACATACCATGTACCAAATTCGATCAAAATCAGAACACAAACCAGGAGCTGAGCATTAAAACCAAGTAAACTTACGGTATTGGGGTCACAGAAGCGGGGAGGCACCGTGTTCCTCAGGAACACTGTCCGCAGTAGCCGTGCCGCACACTCCGGATTTTAACCGTCCACCTGGTCGCGCGGGAAGGTTTCTTTGGCATCCAGTGTGAGGCCCCGCCTACAAGCGACGTCAGAAGAGGCTTAGAAATGATTGACAGGGAACCCCTTTGTCACTCCAGCTTTACTAATGGAAACTCTGCCATTACGTAAGGTATCAGCTACATAACTCCTGTCTCTGATACTGTCCCTCGTATAACTACGCCCGAATCTGGATGCCAAGATCTGTGCTGCAAGCCTTTGGACATCCTACAGGCCATGTGCCCTGTCCTTTCTGCTTTTGGCAACCTGGCTAAGCCAGGGTGACCAGTCCCAGCTCAATTGCCCTCTCCTCCAGAAGCCTTCCTTGCTTTGCTTCTCACCCCCACAGTCAGAAGGGAGTTGTTCTTTGCCTTTAAGCAGATCAGGAGTGTGGATCAACTCGGGCTCTCCCAGAAAAATGGGTGGGCTGGCCACGTTGGAGAACGATGAATGATGTAGGTGGCACAAAGCCAGTGGGGAGTGGCAGTCCAGAGAAGACAATCTTGGGGTGATTCAGCGCCCATGGAGAATACTTTAAGCATTCATGACCTTGTGCAAAAAATCTTTTCTGCATTTCATATCTGTCATTTAGGAGTCTGTAAAGAACAAAGGTAAATGGGAAATCACAAGGTAAAAGAACAGGCCACTGGCTCGGCGCCTATTGCACAGTGGTTAAGGCGCCAGCCACATGGACCCAGACTGGCAGGTACAAACGCGGCCCAGGCCTGCTAAACAACAATGACAACTGCCAGCAAAAAAACAGCCCTGTGTTGTGGCGGGTGCCTGTAGTCCCAGCTACTCAGTTGGCTAAGGCAAGTGAATTGCTAAAGCCCAAGAGTTGGAGGTTGGGGTGAGCTGTGATGCCATGACACTCTACCAAGGGTGACATAGTGAGACCCTGTCTCAAAAAAAAAAAAAAAAAACCATTTAGTTCCACACATGGTGTGAGATGAGGTGGGTTCTAATGAATAGTAAGGTTCTTAAAATTGAAGTGCATGAAACCTGTGAAACATACTAGCATATGACATGGCAGGAGGTGACTGGACAGTGGCCCTTATGGGAAGTAGGAGAGGATAAAGTGTCAGGGGCAACTGCCAGTGTGCCCCTGCTGCACGCAATGGAGCCATCCTCCCACCAACTGAAGAAGGAGAGCAAAAGGCAGAAGAGTTTAGGGGAGGGGAAAAGGAAAATTAAGGATTCACACTACAATGTGTTTGAGGGAATGATGAAAGTTTGGAAAAGAAGATTAGCAGGGGTGAGTGCAAAAGCCATGTGGACTTGAGAAACACCTACAGCTGAAGACCTGACGTGCTGTTTTGTTTATTTATTTAGTTTTGTCTGTTTAATCTTCTTTTTTTGGATTGAAAGAATCTCAACGTTTTTGAACAAATGTCAATGTGAGAGGGAGTAGCTGAAGAGAAGGAAAATTCCTAAAGACACTAAATTGGCTGAGGGACGAGCCAGCTAGAACCCTCCAGGAGTGTGTGCTCATGAGACAGGAGCCGGGCAGAAAGAATCAGGGGGAGAGAAGGTGAGACCCAGCAGAGCGTGTGCGCACAGGTGTCTGCAATGCCACGATTACTACAGCATCCTGGTGCTAGTGCTGTCACCTCTATGGCTCTCACATGTGTCCTTCCTGCCCCTAAGGACACCTCTACGTTTTGTACCTGAAGACTCAGAAATGCGTTTCCTACCTGTTGGTCAGAAGAGTCCCCAGAATCCGTCAAATTATATGCCAGGATGCTTTATGATGTCCCATGTAGTTTGGCCCACGTTACAGACCTCTGATCCCCTGACCTCACCCAGTCCCTTCCTTCAGATCCACGTGGCTTCCTCCTCCTCCTTACATCCTGGGTCTTCTTAGGGCTGTCGGGCTCCTTGCCTCCACCTGGGTCATGAGAACCCACCCCGGCTTCCCCTTCTCCCTTGTGTCCTAGTCTGGCATGCCAGCTGCTCTGATGGACGGGCTTCTAGGGAAGACGGATCCATGATGGGATGTGGTGCCATCTCTGTACTTCCTGCACTGTGGAATGAGTGAGATGCTCAGCGTAAGGCACCCTAACGTTTTCCATGGAGAGTCCAATCTTCTGGCAGTGGATCTTCTCAGACAAAATGCGTAACACGTTAGACGGTGCCCACAGGTGGAGTCAAATTGTGCACCACACACCTAACAAATTTAAATAGCCTTTAAAACCTGAGAGGATGTCCATTTACTTTTGGCCTTTTCAAAAGAAGGTTTGAAGAGTATCTTTTGATTTTAAGGTCTGCAAAATAAACATGAATGTTGAATTTCACATTGTCTGAAAATAGATGACTTTTATTAATTTACTTCTTTATGGCCTAATTATTTTGCTAAAAAATTGTCAGTGCAGTTTATTCATCAGAAGTTCTTCACATTCCTTTGCAAGGACCTCTGAAATACTTTTCCCAATCTTTCCCTCTCATGGGGATTACAGAAAGGGCTGTTTTTCTGCATTCCACTGTTAGGTTTCTCACGTTAGCTATAAATTATAGTAGGACAAATACTCCTTTAATATATTTCAACAGCAGGCATTTGAATAGCATGGGACTGAACATGTTCTTTAATATTCAGTGGTCATCTGCAACTTTTGTTTGTGGATTCCTGTTCAGGCCTCTGGGACAGTTGTTCAGCGGCAAGGATGTGCCTGGGGAGCCTGGAATTTATGGCAAGCATATGAAATGCAGGCAGTGTCATGGAGGATGGTGCCATTAACCTAAACATTCTCTATGTTTGGCAAGTGTCAGAATTGTACTTCACCCTCCTTCCTCTCATGTCAAAGGGATCAACCCCCTAGAAACAAAAGGCTGGCACATGGCACACCGAAACGCCAGGTCTTTCCTCTCAGCCTTTGGCTGAATAATTCAGGTCCATTCCTCCAGGACATGGGACAGGCACTGATGTTTGACCCTCGCCTGTAATAGCAATGGCTGTCCAGGGCAGACACAAATCATCTGCCTGAATCAGTGGGGAAAGTCAGACCATTCACGAGATACCAGAAACCCATCGCTCTCATGGACCCCCTCTCCGGCTACAACCCAGACTGTACCAGTTGAGCACCTGTGTTCCCAGGATAGATCTAAATAGACACTAGATCTGTGCAGGGACACACAGAAAGGAGGGTAGAGAGGCAGGATACTAGGGAGAATAGCAGAGTCCAGCCACCTACACAGAATCATCTGTATCCACTCCTCCTGCAACGAGGATATATCTGCCCTGGTCACTTCCCACTCACACAAAGCCATCCCCTGACCTGAGCCTGCCCTTGCTTTACACTTGGAGCCTGATCAGAACCCTCCCGCACAGTCTAGAGGATGGACCAGAAATGTCCTGAGATTTTCACTCCAAAGTGCTTTTCAGAGTGGGGGCTCAATGCCTTGAAGTCTCTAGTGTTCCTGGCATGGAGGTGACAGGAATGAAAAGTGTGGACAAAGGATCACTGAAGAGGTGGGCCCTTAGCAACCGTTCCTTACTATTAGCTGCCACCCATGCATAGCTGGTCTCTAAGGTTGGACCACCTAAGAAAAGGGAGAGGTGAAAATACAGAAGAGGCTCCATGACACCTGTGGAGAAGACTGTGTCTGGGGCAGGATAACAGCGCCTCACCCTCCACTGCTATGAGGCAACCCTGTACTTACAAAACTGTCAGCTATACATGATAGATGTCTGCAACGTACCCAGCTGTGAACGTCTCTATTTTTCATACTACTAGGCTTGACACATTATGAGCAACCAGGCTATACCCAAGTCTACTGCTGTTAAGTGTCCTGGTGCCCAGTGTCTGGCATAAGTTTTCTGTTATCTTCATATTACCCTCCAGGCCCTGGATATGCAGGAGGAGTATATAGTCTGGCACATGAAGTCCTCAAGAAATGGAAGTCATCACCCACACACCTCAAGACTTCCCCGTTCCAAAATACCTTCTCCTTCTGGAAAACGCCCAACCTATACATTTGTAATTGCTGATCCTGAGTTGAAAATTTGTATGAGAATTCCCACATCTCCCTTCCCTGATTTCCCGTCATGTGTCTCTATTCCTCACCCTGGTGAGAACACGCAGAGTTGGATGGGAGTAGCTCCCTGCCCAATGGGCAACTCACACCCTAAGAGAAGCCCATCACAGCAGGGATGAAAATGAACTGCCAGCTGCTATAGGCCATCTGGAGAGGAGGAGTGTTGAATTCTCAGGAGACTTTTCAGATTGGACCTCTCAGGAGACTTTTCAGATTGGACCCCTAAGGACTTGCTAACAACAATAGACTTCCTGACA
This sequence comes from Galagoides demidoff, assembly GCA_963574575.1. Classification (NCBI taxonomy): domain Eukaryota; kingdom Metazoa; phylum Chordata; class Mammalia; order Primates; family Galagidae; genus Galagoides; species Galagoides demidoff. Next base: position 9,235 of record CAUYQV010068679.1, on the reverse strand, counting down.
CCTGTGGCGCCAGATCTCTGTGACAACCCAGGGAGAAACTCAGGCCCAGACATTCAGTGTGGGACGTCTACAGGAAGGACAGACTGCCACAGTCCTCCCATTTCCTGTGGGAGACATTGAATAACTATAAGGCCAAAACTACTCAAGGGGATAAAACTTATCTAAAGCTTCTGTGGTGCTGGGGCTCCTGAATCTCACAACTTATGAAAACTGATCACTGATGAAGTGCTTAGACATGGCTCAGCTGAGCAAAAGATATATAATTGCAGTTAACTCAAAATGTTACACATTGAGCAGAGTACTGACATTTCTAAGCAACAGATGATGCCAAGAAGCACCTGCCCCTTTCAGCGTGGTCCATTCGAAGAGAGGTTGTGGGATATAATGAAACATGTCTGAGACTTGAGAGACCAAGGATTTAGGCAGGCAGGAGCGGGAGTGATGTTCCTGCTCACTGTTTATATCTGGGGCCTCATGACTTCTGAACTGCATCCTGAAGAACCTTCCTAGACACTCTACTTCTCCTTACCCTTAGCATGAGCAGGATGGGACTCTGTCCTCAACACAATATCCATGTGTGGATTTATGCTCTTCATGAAGCGGCCAAAGGATCACTTCATATAGGGAGGTATTAGGTGGTCTACTCCCTTTCGTTCTTTGAAAATGGGAGAACTTCCTCTTGGCCTGGAAACCACAATCCCCCTTCCCTCAATGCCCAGGAATATACACATCGTACTTTTAATTACAGCCATATGATTTCATTCATTATCAATGAGAAAACACACACATTTTAGAGTTTCTGTGACAAAGACATTTTATTGGAAGAACATAAGGATCTTAAAAATGCAAGACTAAATCAGAGAACACATATCATAGGCAAATAATTGAGAATTCTTTAGAATCACGTAACAGGTGGTCTGTTAAATACATTCTCTGGAGCTAAACATGTCTTTAACGAGAGAGAGCAGACAACCAGTCATGGTGTCTGAGTGAGAAAGTAATCAAGAAAATAAAAATCGACACCTCCCTATCCAAAGAAAAAAACAGATGGAGCCCTTCCAATTCCATACACCTCTTCCCTTAGGAAAATCATAACTATTACATTGTTGCTGTACTTCTTTGAAGTGTATGTTTGAATTTTGAAAGCTAAATGTGCCTCTTTCCAAACTTACAATGAGGAATGGACAAGAACTGGGCAAAAAAAAAAAAAAAAGGCTTTTGCTGCATGAGACTGGGCATAGAGGGGACACCTTAAGCAGCTGAAACCAGAGCCTGATCAGAGCCATTCTACAAATGATAGAGGGAAATGTACATCGCAGGCTGCGCCCAGGGATCCTGAGAAAGTGACAGGACAATACCCTGGAATGGGAAGCAGTTGAGGGAACACTGTGTTAGGGAGGTTACAAGCAAGTCAGCAAAAGCAACGATAGCTCCTGCCCAAACTACCTCCCATTACTGTACGATGGGACCATTACAGAGACTGAATGGTTACCTATGTCTGCGTCATTTTCCACAGGTCTAGGGCCATGCAGAGAAGAGGGTGACAGCAAATACTTCACCAACAGATAAAATCACACTTGACTGAGAGAAAGGACAATAAGATCCTGTCCCTATCATAAATGGAAAAACTCTGCAAAGGCCTACATTTCCCTGTATCATATCCACATTGTTTTCTTCTGTCCCCAGATATGCTGAACCAAATGTACCGTGAGGGAAGGAAAAGGGGCACAGGGGACAATTCCTTGAACCCCAATACCCATGAGAACCTCCCCAAATCCCCGTGTCCTCCATGACCTCTGCATTCTCCTTATACTCAGGACACTCCTCATGTTTCTTCTGGAATACATCGATAATGTGAATTAGGGACACCACTGATCTGTCCCCTCCTGACACTGCAACTACAACTTGATCTTCAGCAGAGTCAGTGGCTGTAGCACTACACAAGGGGCATAAGTCCCTCACTGTGCTGTCTGCCACACGTGCTCTAAATAGTACAGGCAATGTCCTGTGATGCTATGTACACAGGTCTCTAAAAGAGCAAAATGACACAACTTACACCTTAAAGCAGCAATGGTTTCCAGCACACAAATAGGAAATGGGACCCCTACAACCTACAGAAATGTGCCCCTATACCATGAAGAATTGCATAGGTTAAACTGCCAGCCTGGACACCTGATCCAGAAAGTTTCGGAGCCCCCATGCTCAGGGCTAATACACAAGAGGGCCTGAGCATCACCAACTTCACATATTGGCCAATGGCACGGTCCATATGATTTTTCCTTCCTCTCGAGTGCAGAATATCATCAGTGGAAGAGTGCACAAGAGACATGCTTGACCAAATGCCAACTACCTTCCCGTTCTCAGCTGCCAGACTGCTCACAATTCCTGTGGCACTGTCACAGTGCACAGTGCAAAAAACTGAGCACGGAGGCCTCACCATAGGCCGTCACCCGTTTGTACCCTGGACACAAAATTCCCCTCTCCACACATGCTGGCATGCCTGCACTTTCCACAACAAACCCAGAAAGTTCCTGAACCTCCAGGCAGATACACCAAAACACAAGAGGACCTAAGCATCATCTGTTTCCCATCCTGGTCGGTGGTAGGATCCACGGGACTTTTCCTTCCCAGAGAGATGCAGAGCATGATCAGTGGAATAGTGCAGGACAGACATGCTTGGACAAATGCCACCTACATGCCAATACCTGGCACCCAGAGTGCTCATGATGCTGCCGTGTCATCTCTGTGGAGGATGTAAAACATTCAGCACTGAAGCCTGACAATAGGCCGCCACCGGTTTCTTCCGAGGACCTAAAATTCCCCTCCCCCAGATGTTGGCAGCGCTGCACTTTGCTCCCTGTAGGACCTTCCACAAGGCTTTTGAGCTGTTGAAATGTGGAGAAAGATGTCCCTGAGGAGGAACTCGTAAGGACACTCCAGGAACACCAATTCAATTCAATAAGTGTCCACATGTGAACACAGCTCACCACAAATATGAAACACTGAGGGGTCAGCTCATCAAATAGAAAATGTTCCCGGCTCGGCGCCTGTGGCTCAATGGGCTAAGGCGCCAGCCACGTACACCTAAGGTGGCGGGTTCGAATCCCCAGCCCAGGCCCGCCAAACAACAATAATGGCTGTAACCAAAAAATGGTCGGGCGTTGTGGCGGGAGCCTGTGGTCCCAGCTGCTTGGGAGGTGGAGGCAGGAGACTTGCTTGAGTCCAGGAGTTGGAGGTTGCTATGAGCTGTGATGCCATGGCACTCTACCCAGGGGGATAGCTTGAGGCTCTATCTCAATAAAAAAAAAAAAATGTTCCCATAAGCAATCGAAGGTGCCTCTCAGAACACTGCCTGAGACCACTCCATTCAGCTGAAATATACGACGTGAAGGGCAACCTTCCCCAAAGCCATTTCTCACAGGCTAAGGCCATGCACAGAATGAACAAAACACTGCTAAGCCATCACAGGCAGCTAAACCCAGGGTTCTCATTGACAATTGAAAGAAAGGTTCTTATGATAACTATAAATTAGTTTCATAATAGGGTTGAGTACATTGGATACTTTTTCTTTCATTCTTGAGTTACTTTGCTCAGAAGAATATTTTCCAGCTCCATCCATGTAAACACGAAGGAGGTAAAGTCTCCATCTTTCTTTGTGGCTGCATAGTATTCCATGGTGTACATATATAAATGTCTTAACACAACAACTAAGAAAATGACATGAAGGCTATGTTAACCAGTTGGATGAAAGTATTCTTAATTGTCTATAGAAACAATCCACTGTACCCCATGATAGTATTAATGCACACAGCTATGACTTAATAAAAAAATAAAAAATAAAAAAAGAGGAAAGGTTGTTCCTCCTTTTAAAGCATCGTCTTTGTCAATGGGGAACACCTGGACATTTCACATTCAACAAAACACTTTCTTGCAGTGTCAGGCATAGGAAAGAAGGCAGGACCTACACCCTCCAACACACAACACCTGTCAAAACATGGGCACCAGAGTCCCTCAACCTCAGCCTTTGTCACCAGTTCTCTCTGGTGCCACTGTCCCCAGCCCTTTCCCACCTGAGTCTATAAGCCCCAGATGGAGCCACCACAAGCAATATCATTCCATGTTTCCTAATACAAAAACCTGTTCCCCCTTCCGGAGCCTCTAACCCTATAATTCTTCTCATGGAAGAAGAGACCATCAAATAGCCTGGGAATCCAGTCTTGAAATCCATTATTGTAAGATGTTTTGTTCCATCATTTCAGGACCACTGTCATCAGCATTTACTTCTACTGCTGCACAAGACTCCTGTATATTCCCTGGATATAACCATTGTCCAGAAAATGGAAAGAAGATGGAAGGTGGGGAAACCAGTCCTTTTTCAAGCACCAGAAACATTTTTAAAACGCCTTTTCACAGGCCTTGTGTGGTGACTCACACCAGCAATCTCAGAAGTCTGAGAGGCCGTGGCAGGTAGACTGCTTGAGCTCAGGTGTTTCAGACAAGCCCGAGCAAGAGCAGGACTGATTGTCTACTAAGAAAATAAAAACTAACAGGACATTGTTACAGGCGGGTGAGGTCCCAGGTACTGGGGAGGCTGAGGGAACAGGGTCACTAGAATCCAAGTGTTCCTGGTTGCCGTGAGCTTTGATGCCTGGGTACTTTATCCTGGGGCAAGAAAGCGAGACTTTCTTAAATTGAAAACGTAAGAAACTACCGGCATGCAGCGGCATGTGCCTATGGTCCCAGCTACTTGCGATGCTGAGCTGAGAAGATCAATGGAGCCCTGAACTTGGAGGTTACAGTGAGCTACAATTGTGCCTCAGCTACCTGGGAGACAGAGCAAGACCCTGTCAAGAGAGAAAGTGAAAGAAAGAAAGAAAGAAAGAAAGGAAGGAAGGAAGGAAGGAAGGAAGGAAGGAAGGAAGGAAGGAAAGAAGGAAGGAAGGAAGGAAGGAAGAAAGAAGGAAGGAAGGAAAAAGAGAAAGAGAGAAACAGAGAAAGGAAAGGAAAGGAAAATAAATAAATAAAAATGAAGGGCAGCACCTGTGGCTCAGTGGGTAGGGTGCTGGCCCCATATACTGAGGGTGGCAGGTTCAAACTTGACTCTGGCCAAATTGTAACAAAAAAAATAGCCAGTGTTGTGGCAGGTGCCTGTAGTCCCAGGTGCTGGGAAGGCTGAGGCAAGAGAATTGCCTAAGCCCAAGAGTTGGTGGTTGCAGTTGCTGTGAGCTGCGTGATGCTATGGTAGAGTACTGAGGGCCATAAATTGAGACTCTATCTCTACCAAAAAAAAAAAAAATGGAAAATTGAAAAGATAACCTACACAAAGAAATAACTTATAGAATCTGGGAAAGTCATACAACTTTCTGACATGACATTAAAGAGTTTGTGCGTAGAAGAAACTTTGCAGTTGGCCAAGCTAAGTATGCATGACATTATAAAAAAGTGAGAAGACTTGTCCATGATCATTAGGGCAAAGAATGATTTTCCTCTTCTAAATTACAAAGATCACCGACTCCAGGGAGAGTGATGATTGAGAGGAATCCACTGACAGAGGTTATTTTCATTTTCCAAGAGGCCCCACCCAAACGCAGTGCTCACCGTCTTCATTTATAAAAATACATTTTCAAATAAATCAAATTTTCCAGGTCGTGGTTACTCACTGTAGTCAAGGAACTAAATTCCCATTGCTAAGTTTGCTTAGTAAATGACCCAAGAAACCCAATTTGTTAAGATAAAAGAGCATGCTGCAGACAAGAAATAACCACCCAGCAGCACTCACACAAGCACATCAAGAGTTTACAAGGAGATACATGGTTCACAGTGTTTCCGAGTCAGGGAAGCCAGAAGAGGATTAGGAAGTCTCAGGATCAACTTGGCATCTATTCCAGGCAACTTCCTTTGAAGAGAAAATACATTTCTGTGGGCATTAAGATCAAAAACCCACATTTTGTATATACTTCATTTTTCTGATTTAAATGTTTATGCTATATTCAATAGACAATAAATAAATGGGCAGGATGAAAACAAACAAACATTGTCATTGTTGTCTGGCAGGTCCAGGCTGGATTTGAACCCGCCAACTTCAGTGTATATGGCTGGTGCCGTAATCACTGTGTTACGGGTGCAGAGCCCAAGTTGATGTTTCTTGGATTGTCATTTGTTTGTATTTTCTGTTGAGATTCAGAAAACTGAAAATAGGATGTGAGCAAGGGATGATGTCAGCCAAAAGAAATGTAATAACCAAGCCCCCAGCCCTTGATCCCCTCCCTAAGACCCATGGGGAACAAACCCCCTACCCTAGAAAAAGAAACCTCTCCTAAGCCTTTTAGTTCCTGCCCTCTCAAGGGTAGAGAAACAGCCTGAAATTAAGGAAGTATGCAGGGAGGGGCTGATTCCAAATAAAGCCCCTGGTGAAGAGGTCCCAAGTTGTTCTCAGAAATGTACCCAACACTTGTTTTGTACCCCTGAACTATGAGCTAATGTATCCTAAGTAAACATGTACCTCCACCCTAAATTGTGTAAACCCCTATGACATACCCCATCTTGTGATTATGAAGTAATGTACTTGTGATAGATCTTGTGATGTATGAATCAATATGTACCCCTACCCTGCAACCCCATTTTAATTGCTATGATTGGCTTCTGTATTGCACTAGCTTGCTAGTCACCATGACTATGCAGAATAATGGTATAAAAGGCTTCGTCCCTGCTATTCCAGGCTTCTTGTTGGTCCACCACAGGAGCCCCCTGCAGGTACACCTGTAGGTGTATCAAAATTATCAATAAATTTCTATTACTTAATTATACCTGAAGTGGGGTCCATCCTTCTCTCACATCTGCCTTCCCATTTCAGAAAAAGGAACAGAAACCCTTTACAGTGCCTGAAGAACAGCTTTGGGTATCAGTCAGGAAAAGAATGGATGTACGTTAGCTACCCCCTTGGCCCAGTCTGCAGTGCCTGAGTGGGGAATCCTCTCTCAGTCAAGGTCCAAACAAGAAAGGATCAGCATCACTGGCACACTTACCCTGAAGCATCCTTCCCTTCCCTTCCCTTCCCTTCCCTTCCCTTCCCTTCCCTTCCCCTTTCTTTCATTGTTTCTGGGACTTGGGCACATTTTCCTTTTAGACACAAGCATTTATTTTATTTTTTAATCTTACATATTTCTTAATATTAAGTTTCACATGGGTTGCATATGTCTAGGTAGGTCACACAATTTGCTTTTGTAAGATTAAAGTTGAGACAGATTCCCCTCTGTCCCAGAATATAGGCAAAAGGCCTATATGCCTCTGGCCAAAAAAGCTGTTTGAGAGCAGTGAAAAGACTTTGTGCAGGCATACTTGTGAGAGACTGAGGCAGAATCCCATATGGCCGGGTTGGTTGCAGGCATAAAAACCCCTTGACCTAAGGTCGGGCTGGTTGGTTGCGGGCATAAAACCCCCCTGACTTAAGGCCCACATGGGAGTGGAGGCTTGCAAACAAGTTTCTGTATGTCTTAGGAATTTCCTGACTATGCCTTCTTAAAGGTATTCAATCTATCTTTCTCCCCCAGAGTCTCAGGCTTCATCAGATAAGAATGAAAAAGTAATGGCAAAGAACATGTTCTCCATTAAGTCATGTATTTTTAGGAGGATTATGTTAGATAAAGTAGTATCAGTTAATCTGTAGATTGCTAGGCTCTGGGCCAGGGAGGAACTGGTCATGAGATAGTCACAAGATGTTTAATCATGTGATGGCTTATGGATTGTAATGAATATCAATGAAGTCATTGATGTATTGATTACCAGTGCACACATGCAGAGCTGGCTATTTAAGCCAGGAGAAAATAAAGAAGCTTGCCATTTGCCATAGACAGCAGTGGCCCCCTTTATTTCTGTACAAGTCTTATACTCTGCAGCACTGTTTATCCATGACACCCTAGCAGCAACACCAGAAGGGACGTCTGTTTCTTGCTGAGAGCCACCCATGTGGGGGGAAACCTTGGCTCTCTATAGATACTCTCTGTAAGTGGGCGCTCAGGCAGTCAAGCAAAAATTTGAAAATCACTTTCTTCTGGTGCAGCTGCATGGGTGTGCGTGAGGGGTCGGGGGAGAATGACACCCAAAGCAAACAGGCCTCTCACCTGAGTGCTGTGGACCTTCACAGAAGGAGAGGCCCGGGTTTTATCCACAGAGCTTTTGCTTTTCTACTTTTTTTTTTTTTTTTGAGACAGAGTCTCACTTTGTTACCCTGGGTAGAGTGCCATAGAGCCACAGCTCACAGCAACCTCAAACTCCTGGGCTCCAGCAGATCTCTTGCCTCAGCCTTCCGAGTAAGCTGGGACTATAGGTGCCCTCCAAAACACCCAGCTATTTTTAGAGACAAGGTCTCACTCTGGTTCAGGCTGGTCTCGAACCTGTGACTTCAGGCAGTCCAACCACCTCGGCCTCCCAGAGTACTAGGATTACAGGCGTGAGCCACCGCACCAGGCCCACTCTGTGGTTTTGTAACCTCCCTTGTGTTTTCTTCCTTCAGCCTGTAGATGAGGAGGCACAGATGACTTGGGAGTGGATCTTTTCTCCTCCATAACTATCAAGGCGATGCCACTGGTTCACATCAGGCAGGTCAGAGCCTGCCAAATAGTGGTGTTTGTATACATCTATCTCTGTGACTGATGGAAAGCTGACAGGGACGTGGATACATCATCTTCCCAGTCCTGCTGTGACTTCAGACATCCTCGGGAGATCATCATCATCACCACTCACGGAGTCTACCTAGGCACTTGGGCACATATGGCAAAAGCCCTGACAACTCCCTAGGCAGGCAGCCATAGAGCAAGTAGGGTCACCTGCTCAACCATGAGAAACCGCTGAGACAGACGGACCAGGGACACGCGAGAACAAGAGCAAGGGTGAGATGCCGTGTCCTGGACACCCGGGGCTGGCCGGTCAGGGGCTCTGCCTAGGGACATGGAAAAATAATCAGGGTGGGGAGATTGGGACGGGCGAAGGAAGGTGTCCCGGCAGGGGGCATCCTCCCCCGCTCACCACCACGGGGGCTGGTTTGGGGCCCCATCAGCAGATCCCATCTGGGGACTTGGAAAAAAAAATCTGAGCCGGCGCCCCAGACCACCGGAACCCAGGAGAGACAGCAGGCAGGCGTGCCAAGGGCTCCCTCCCCGGCCAGCAGTGTCACCATGGGGCTGGTCCGTGCCTCCAGAGCGGGACTCGGGAAATCACCTCGGATGACTGAGTCTCC
>CAUYQV010068678.1:15000-46723 GCA_963574575.1 Galagoides demidoff | reverse complement strand
CATGGCATCACAGCTCATAGCAACCTCCAACTCCTGGGCTCAAGTGAGTCTCCTGCCTCCGCCTCCCAAGTAGCTGGGACCACAGGCGCCCACCACAACGCCCGGCCATTTTTTTGGTTGCAGCCATCATTGTTGTTTGGCAGGCCCAGGGTGGGGATTCGAACCCGCCACCTTAGGTGTATGTGGCTGGCGCCTTAGCCAATTGAGCCACAGGTGCCGAGCCATCCGTTCAATTGTTAATGGACACTTGGGTTACCTGCTTCCACCTCTTGGGTGTTATAAATAATGCTGCTATGAACATGGGTATACAAATATGTTTTTAAGATCCTGCTTTCAGCTCTTTTTGATATATACCTAGATAGACAATTGCTGGATTGTATGATAATACTACGTTTTCCTTTTTGAGGAATCACTGAATTGTTTTCTATAGCATTTGCAACATTTTGCATTTCTACCAGCATAGCATAAGGGTTCCAATTTGGCCATATAGTAGCCATCACTTATTTTCCTTTTTCTTTTATAATAGGCATCATAATGGGTGTGAAGTAGTATCTCATTGTGGTTTTTATTTGCATTTCCCAAATAGCTAGTTATACTGACCATCTTGTTATATATTTATTTGTATAGTGTAACTTCTTTAGAAAAAGGTCTTTTTAAATACTTTGCCCATTTTGTTTTTTAAATTTCAGATTAACATGAGGATATAGACGATTATGTCACATTGTTTGCATTTGTTAGGTAGAGTCCACCTAACCCAGGAGGTGTGCCATATACCCTTACATTGTGCCTGATAGGTCAGAGTACACCAATCCGCCTCCATCCTCCCCTTACTCCTTCCCCCTTTTCTTCCCCCCACTTGAGTTTAATTGTTTTTCTCTTGTGTGTGTATTTGTTCATCTATTGGTTTCATATTAATTTTGAGTATATTGGATAAGTGCCTTTCTGTTCTTATGATACTTTGCTAAGTAGAAACTTCTCCAACTCTATCCATGTTAATACAAAAGATGTAAAGTCTGTCTTTTTATGACTGAATAGTATTCCATGGTATACACATACTATAGTTTATTAATCCATTCACATGTAGATGGGCACCTGGGTTGATTCACATCTTGGCAATTGTGAATTGAGCTGTGATAAATATTCTAGTGCATATGTCCTTTTAGAAAAATGACTTTTTTCTTCTGGGCTGATACCTAGTAATGGGATTACAGGATAAACCTTTAGTTCTTTGAGAATTCTCCATATGTCTTTGCAAAGAGGCTGTAATAGTTTTCAATCCCATCAACATGGTAAAAGTGTTGCCTTTTCTCCACATCCTCGCCAGCATCTGCAGCTTTGGGACTTTGTGATGTGGACTATTCTCACTGGAGTTAGGTGATATCTCAAGGTGGTTTTGATTTGCATTTCTCTGATAATTAGGAACAATGAGCATTTTGTGTGTGTTTATTGGCCATTCATCTGTTTTCTTTGGAGAAGGTTCTGTTCATATTTCTTACCCAATGATAAATGGGATTGTTTGCTCTTTTTTTGTTATTTATTAATTTAAGTTCTCTGTAGATTCTGATTATCAGGTTTGTAATATGCTAGTATCACATTCTGAAAGCTGTCTGTCTGCTTTAATTGTTGTATCCTTAGTAGTGCAAAAGCTTTTTAGCTTAACTAAGTCCCATTTATTTATTTTTGTTGCTGTTACAACTGCCAATGGAATCTTTAGAAAATCTTTCCACAGTCCAAAATCATCAAGAGTTTTTCATACTTTCTTTTAGGATTTTCATCATTTTGTGTTTCAGATTGAAATTTTTTATCCATGATGAGTTAACTTTTGTAAGTGGTAAGAGACGCAGGTCTAGTTGTAGTCTTTTACATGTAGTTATCCAGTTCTCCCAGCATCATTTGCTTTTTTAAAAAACATTTTTAAATATTTTTCATTTTACCAATCTCTTAGAACTTCATTATGATTTGATCAATGTCTCAATGGCACATTAGCTTTGATTTTATATTTTTCACAATTCATAGCCAAAACTTTATTTCATATTGAAGAAGTCATTGTAGTAATGAGCTTTTAGAGTACAGTGCATGGATAAGCAGCATCTCCTGTGAACTTATTAGAAATGCTAACCTAGACCTCTCCCAAGACCTCCTGAATCAGTAAAAAGATCATCAATGATTTATAAGCACTTTAAAATTTAGGTGGCACCCTAAATTATTTCTTAGCAAATTTATGGTCATGTATACCAGATTTGTAACAGCCCCCTACTTATCCATGGTTTCCCTTTTCAAGTGGTTTCAGTGTCCTGTAGTCAGTCACTATTCAAAAATATTAAATAGAAAATTCCAGAGAAAAACAATTCATAAGTTTTAAATTGCACTATATTCTGAGTAACGTGATAAAATCTCATACTGTTCTGCTCTGTCCCACCGTGGGACATCCATTTGTTCATGACATTGTCTGCTCTTTGTAACCAACCACCAACATTGTCATGCTTCCATGGTCCAGGATCACTCCAAGCAGATGATCCTCCTTTTGAGGCATTGTCAGAAGGTCTTTAGTAGCATAACACTATGCAGGCATCACTTACTTCACTTCATCTTATCACACAGACATTTCATCATTTCACATAAGTACAAGAAGGATGAATATAGTACAATAAGATATTTTCAGAGAGAAGAAGGGGGGGAATATATTTGCATTACTTTTATGACAGTATGTTATTATAATTGTTTTGCTTTATTATTAGTTATCATTCCTCTCTTACTGTGCCCAATTTATGAATTAAATTTTATCATAAATATGTATATATAGGAAAGAAATAATACTGTATAGATAGGGTTCAAAATTCTCTGTGGTTCTAGACATCCATGGAGTATTCTACAACCTGACACCTGTGGATAAGAGAGGACTACTATAGTACTAACTTATATTAAAAATTTTGATCACTGAATGTGAATTTTATTTTTTGCATAATAGATTAGATGAAATTGTCTTATGATCCTTTACTTTCTCTAATTATATCATTATATACTTAAAAAATGAAAATTGTCCAGTTAAATTTTTATAGAGATCTTCAAAAGTACTAAAACTCATGTATCCAGTGTTTCCAGTCTTGAGATTGTCTTTTTCTTATTTTATCCATACTTTGTAATTAAAGTATTTTATTCATACTTTATAATTACTTGTACTTGTAAACAAGTTTTTGGTAAATTAATAAAGTGGATGAATTGCTTTTAGCAAATTGTTTATTCATCAATTTTTGTCTGATTTATGACAAATTGGTTTTGAGTGGATAGGCCTGACTCCACGGAAGTAAACTTTTGTTGAGAGATGGTGAAAAGTTACTCTAGCATTCCAAAGAATCCATTTTAGAAAGCCTAACAATATTCATTTTATAATTCTGTAGATTTCTGATGTATAGAGATGTTAAAAACCTGAAGTTTCATTGATAGTAAGTGGTAGTGCTGAGATTTCGTCCCAGTCTAAATGGTAATGCTAGTTTCTATCCATTACCCCATGATCACTATAGTATAACACTCCTTGCGTAAGCAGTAACGGTTTGTTTTTCTTTTTTAAGTGAGGGTACACTGTTGCCATTAGGGGCTTACAGAAAAGCAATGTCACGGAGAATAAGCATGCTTAATTGAAATTGTATTTTAAATAAAAGTGAACATTTGCTCACTCAGGCAAAATGGTGAGCTCCTTTATTTACTGTTGGTTTATATAGTCAATTTTGCACATGCACACTATATATCAATGACCTCATTAATATTCATTACAATCCCTCTGCACATGTGCACTGGACATCAATGACTTCCCTCTGCACATGTGCATTGGACATCAGTGACTTCATTAATCCATTTAAACTTATCTTGTTACTAACTACGCATGAGTAGCTCCTCCCTAGTAATCTGATAATCCACCCAACATACACCTTTTAACATAACCCTTTCAACATAACCCAGTTTAACATAACTTAATGGAGAACACGTTGTTAGCCATTACTTCTTTGTTCTTATCTGATGAAGCCTGAGGCTATGGAGGAAAGAGACAGTTTGAAAGTCTGTCCTATTGACCTCACCATTTGGAGGCAGTTACTTCGATCTTTAAACAAGGCATAAAGAAATTTCTAAGATATACAGAAATTTGTTTGCAAACCTCCACTCCCATTTGGGCCTTAAGTCAGGGGGGTTTTTAATGCCTGCAACTGACCAGGCCCACCTTGGGTCAGGAGGTGTTTAGGCCAGTAACCAACCTGGCCATATGGGATTCTGCCTCAGTTTTTTACAAGTATGCCTGCACAAAGTCTTTTCACTGCTCTCTCTCAAACAGCTTTTTTGGCCAGAGGCATATAGGCCTTTTGCCTATAGTACACTCAAAAGCTTCTGGTACACTGATAATACAATGAAGAAGTTCACTTTGATGATGATGATGTAATCTATCTGGATTTGCAAAAGTGTTTGACAAGGAGTGTAAACAAAGGTTGTTTTCTTAACACTCATGTTAGGTTTGGGGACAGAGAAGTGCCATAGTGATAGAACACTTAGTATATAAAAGAAAAGGTGCAGGTGAGGGAGGCTATTTTGTTCAGCATATAGGAGGGCCATTGGCCCAGGCCTGCAGTGTGCTGCATCAGTGAGAGGCTCCACCATGGCCCCCCAGTCTGTTGCTTTCCTGGGTGCCACTCCCCAGACTGGTCTAGCCCAGTGACATACTGGCAACACAGCACCAATTCATCTCTTGGGTTTTGGGGTGCTGCTCTGAGCAACATCAGGGTCAACATAGCCTGCTTTGACAGGCAATATGGGGGAATAAAACAAGAAGAAAGTGGAGGAGGTGGTAGAAAAGGAGGAAGAGGACTATGAGGGGAAAAAAGTTCTCCACCATCCAGATAAAGTTCTCCACCACCTTTACCAGATAAAGGTAAAGGGCAAAATGGAGCACCTCCTGAAGTGGGTTTCTTACAAGAGCACAACACAAGGGAGCCAGAAGAGAACATGGAGTGCCGTGACTTCATTGCTGAGTTTCTATACTCACAGAAAACAGCAGGAGAGAGATACATCAGAGGGAGACAGGCTTAAAGCTGATTCTGCTTCTGAAGATAAAGAGGAGACCAAACCAAAGAAGAGACAGAAAAGCCATGCAGATTTGCTCCAGGTTAGGAGCTGGAGGGGATAATTGCAGCTAGACTCCAGGAGAGCTCATCTTCCTGGTGAAACAGAAAAATTCTGATGAGGCTGACCTGGTCCCTGCCAAGGAAGCCAATGTCAAGTGCCCACAGATTGTCGTGTCCTATGAGGCAAGTCTAATGTGGCATTCCTACCCCTCAGAGGATGACAACAAAAAAGATGACAATAATTAATTCTTCTAAAGTACCAGCCCCTTTCACATCTAGCTGAGGGTTTCAAGTGAAAAGGGAAGGGCTTTTACTTGTCTTGACATCATAGAGGTGGCTTTAGATGATGTCCTGTGAAGAACCAGTATAGTCTCTGTGCCCTGCAGCAGCCCAAAGTGCTTTAGAGGCAGCCAAGCTGTATAGTTTGCACCCACGCCCAGCGAGAGGAAGGGGGATAAATGTTTCAAGGCAATCTATTCTGTACTTTGCTGAAAAAAGCCAAGGGCTGTCTATGAAGGACAAAAGTTACAGATTTGGGTGTGCGGGAGAGCAATTATTTGGGGTGGGAGGGATCAGGTGGGAAATAAGGGAGAATCATTCTCGTTAAAATTTGGGGCCTGCCTGAGGAAATTGTGAAATAATGGAAAGAACAGACAACTACTAATTTGCTTCTATGTCCATATTTTGCCTTTTCAAAAAACGTCATTGGCATCACAAGTGGACACTCTGAGAAAGTCTGTTTAAAAGCTGTTAATGCCTGAAACCTATAAGCCAAGGTGTTCAGTGCCTGAGCTTAATGCTGTTCCCCACAAAGGACCAAGCCAGCTCATCAGTTACCAAAGCTATCATTTTGGAGAAGGAAACTGATTGAGGAGGGAAAGTCTTTTATTAGAGAGTATACATCAGGAGATCATTCTATCTTAGAGGTGCTAATTCCTGAAATTAAGAGGACCCTTTCTTTTCCACTTATGAAATTATGAATACTAGCTTGTTCATCCAAGCCACTGGCTGAACTGTTGGGGAAGAGGGTGGCACAGGAGATGGGACAGTTGGGAAGACAAGGGCCCCCATGTTCTTAGGACAGAGAACTCTTGGAGTCTTTTTGTTTGTTTGAACTTTGAACTCTAAAACCCATGAGTGGCAGGGTTCAGTCACTGGCAGCCCATGTTTCATTGAAACAGTTTAAGAGTTGAATGATTTAAAAAACCCTGGTCTCAAGAGATTAGCCTTTCATACTGGGGTAGTGGTTCACTGTAAAGCACTATAATTACATTAAAAAAAAAAAAAACTTAAGAATTAAATGATACCCAAAATGCTCTGACTTGAATCATAAGATCTATCAGTTCTTGACATCATCTAGACTTACAACTAGAGCTACATTATTAAGTTGCTTTAGGAATGTGTTAGATTTCTGTGAAAACTTTATTTAAATGTATACTTCATACCACAGTTTCTATCTTAATAAAATTATAGATTTATAAAAAATAAATAAGACAGATGGTCCACACTATCATTGAAAGAGGTGCTTGGCTACGTTTGCATCCTTTTTATTAACAGAAACCCAGTTGGCTGACCTCTCAGGGGATAGGTGTACCTTTGTCAATTTACTGACCGACATTGTGATGAGGTAGAAAAATATGAACTCTGTAGCAAGTCAGAGAAGAATTTGAACACTGATTCCAGTGCTTCTACTTGATTGACCTTAAGAAAGTTATTTTGCCACTTCAATTTCAATATTATTGCTATAAAAATAAATGTAACAACACAAACATCCTAGGGTTATTTTTGAAAAAGGAAGGAGCTAGTGGATGTTAAGTGGACTGATGTGTTGGTGTTTAATAAATGATCATTATTATTACTGTAGTTGTTGTCATCCAGGGCCTAGTCCCAAGTTTTTGAAACTAGATGTGGTCAGAATATAATTGATATAGAGACTGGTTCATAATAACCAGTCATTAAGACTGAAGTGTAAAACTGATAATGAACAATAATAAATACATCTGTCATGAGGATTGAAATAATGAGTACAAACACTGCATTCTCTATAGAAGAAACCAACTTTTTATCAGTAAATAAAAATATGGAAGAGAAAATTAGCCTAGAAAAATGTGAAATTCGTGCAAGGATTAGTTGATTCTGTGATTCAAAATAGTTTGATCATGCTAAAATAACCTGACGTGGATCATATCAACGTTGCCATATGTGCTCCCAGTTCTTTAACCCCCCCCAACTCATCTACATACTATGGGCCCTATACACCTCTATTTCCTCCTCCCCATCCTGGTTTCATTTCCTGCTCTCTACAGCCTGGATTTTGGCCCTAGGGACAAATGGGCCAAAATTTAGAATCATTATGAAGAATATTGACCCTTTTAACCTGCCATACTGTATTTGCCCTAGTTATCTTCAACAATTTACTCAATTATAAATAACAGAGTGGCCACCCTATGAGGTTGTGTACCCATGGCCTTGTGCCCTTTCACTGCCTTTCTTCTTCCTTTTTACTGTAGTATTTGAGAGCCCAGGTTCTATGATCACTATTTTTTTATTTAAAATCTTCCCAAATTATCAAAGCCACTTTCTCATTTGCATTTGTCACAATGAGAGAAATTCAGAAGAAAATGTATTATGGGCTCTGAAAATAATTCTCCAAATAATTTTGGCATCTCTTCTAGAATATTTCCTTCAATTTCTGGCTCTTCTTCCCTTGCATCTCTTATGTAAGTAGTGGCTGTTTTATCTTCTACACTTGGCTTAAATAGGCCTGGAGGGTGATTTAAATTCCCTTATCCTCTCCATTGCCACTTGCAGGTCATTGTTGCTCTCTTCTTCCTAGAACCCCCTTGCTCCACCATTACACTAGACTGCTCACCACCCCTTCTTGTTGAAGTCATCTCCTGATACCCAGCCACTTCCTCATTTGTTGAAGATTATTATAGCAGCTTTCTCACTCTTCCCATGATTGCTCAGGCCATTATACAGGATTTTGATATTTATTTAGTCAATCCATCCAATATTTTAGGTTGTCAGGTTTTTTGGCTGCCTCTCCTGCAGTAATCAAGATGTCCTTTCCATCTCACCCATCCATACCTAGGTGTTTTTTTTACACCCTAGACCTTGTGTCATTATCAATAAGTACACCCCTCAAAACCTCAATATCAAGCACTCCATTTTCTGACAACCTCTTATTTTCTCAACTCACTCCTCTCCCTCTAGAACTGTAATTTTTTTTCAACCCAAAGAAAACCTAAAATAGGTCTGTGAATTTATTTTTGTTTCCCTAATAACTCCTTTCCTACCTTCCTCCACCCCCACTTTAGGCCTTACTTCCATGTCTTCCCAGCTAAAATTCTACTGGTCATCATTACAATTTCTCTCTCATAAACACCTCTGCTGTTTTACTCCTCTCGTATCACACTCTTCTGTATTCTGCCCTGCCCACATACAGCTGAACATAGCTAAAGAAACCGCAATGATGGTGATTTGTACCATTTTAAACTAATGACCAAATAACTCAAAGGGACTGTCAAGTGCCACCCTCCAATCCTGCCTTGTGTTAGTCAATTCACTTTCCCACTTTATAGGAGGTGACCTGGTCTCCTTTCCTTAAACATCTAACTCTTCATACACGTCTCATTCTCAGCTTATGACCTAGTTTCTATGAAAATATAGAAGCAATCAAAAGAGAATTTCTACATCCATCCTCCACCAACCTACTTGTAAACTGAATCCCCCTGCTATTTTTCTGGAAGAATTATAACTTCAAGGAAAAAGCTGTATCTTTTCATTCACCCCTTTAGATTTTAACAAATTGACTGCCACAATTTGTCAATTTACTGACAGGCATTGTGATGAGGTAGAAAAACGTGAACTCTGTAGCAAGTCAGAGCAGAATTTGAACACTAATTCCAGTGCTTCTTCTTGATTGACTTTCTTAATTTTTTTTTCCTATTGGGACCCTGGTGTTTTTTTTAGGTCAAGAGATGTGTGAGTTATATATACTTCACAAGGTTCCAGGCTCAAAACTAGCATAAGTTAAATATAACTCATGGCAGTTAACATGTTACTTTTGCTTTACCTCTCTCAGTATGATAAACATTAAGGAATTAATGTAAAATGTTAATACTATGTGTTTATGGCATATATGGCAAGTAAATTATAGAATCAAGAATAAAAGACTAAAAAACAGTTTTAAATGACTTCTCTTTCTTGGCTTGGCGCCCATAGTACAGTGGTTAGGGTGCCAGTCACATACATCAGGGTTGGCGGGTTCGAACCTGGTCTGGGCCAGCTAAACAATGACAACTTCAATAAAAAAATAGCTGAGGGTTATTTCAGGTGTCTGTAGTCCCAGCCAATTGGGAGGCTGAGGCAAGAGAATGGTTTAAGCCCAAGAGTTTGAGGTTGCTGTGAACAGTGATGCCACAGCATTTTAGCAAGGGTGACATACTGAGACTCTGTCTCAAAAAAAAAGGACTTCTCTTATCTTAAAATAAGGAAGATAAAAGTTAAGTATGTGACTAAGGTTACATATAAGGTGATAAAGGAAAAAAATCTTAGTTCACCTGAGTATGAGCAAAAGCAGCAATTGTAAATCCACCTGCTTTGGAAAATAGGAATGTGAACTAGGATGCTAATAGAGATGATTTTGAGATACTCAAAAAGGAGATACAGAAACCAGGATCATGTTCACTTCTGGAGCCTTATTGCCTGTATTATCTGGGAGTGGTTAGTACATTTCTAAAGTAGGGAAAGATTAGGGACAATAAAGCAGAGAGGGGCATGAATGACCATTTTAAAAAAATGAATTGTTAAATATTATTGGTGCCTTGGATTTGATCTGACAGAATTTATGAAGCGATTAAATGAATAGGACGAAGTGGGATCTTTCAGGTTAATGACAAATTTCCACATGCAAATCAGTGGCATGAGTCTTCCCATTACAGACAGACCCTGGTGTTTTCAATTTGGGGACCTCCTTTGATACAGGAGGACTTCTCACCTGGATGTAGAACCTTCATTTCCTTCAACTGTGGGGGTAGCTCCAGAACTGTGAAAACTAAATCTCTGCTGTTTAAGCCACCTAGACTATGGTAATTTATTATAATAGCACAAATAGACTAAAAAAATAGGCGATTCCAATATACAACCAAGGTTAAATAACACCAGTTTAAACTGTAGAAGCAGACCTCTGTAGTGTGATATACTCTTAGAATATTTAAAACACTCTAAAAGAGGAAATAATAATTTTTAATACTCTTACTGAGTTAGGTCATGATATAAAAGTTAATTTTTAATTTGAAGGTATTTTATAATTCTTTTTATTAGGAACCAGTTACCTAAACAACTTAAATGTGTTAGAACAAGAGCATAATAGATCTGCAGTCTAGTTACTGAAGCACAAATTCCTTCTATTGGCAAAACATGCATAAACATACACATTCTAGATGCAGCACAGTAAACTGCTGATGTATATAGTAAACCTATTAAAGAATGCATTGTAAATATACAAAATTGATTATAAAATCCCAAACTACCTTGAAATCATCTCCAAATCTCTCACTCCACAAAAGAAACTAAAGTTTCAAACAAGTGAGTTTTCCAATGTCACAAAGTTGCTTAAAAACATAATCAGATTAATCTAGTCCAATGTACTTTTCATTCCATAGCCTGATAGTACATGATACTGAAAAGTTAAAATATTTTAAGCAGTTTCTAAATCCATTCTGATTCTTCAGTACTTAACAAAAGGACAAACTAAATATATCCCCTAAATTTATGATGCTCTTAGAATAGTCATATGCCAGGGTGCAGTCTCTGATGTTTGTTGAGAGCAGAACGATATCTGAAGACTTTTCCACAATCATTACATCCAAAAGGCTTCTCTCCTGAATGAATTCTCTGATGCTGGATGAGGTAAGTGCTCTGGCTGAAAGTTTTCCTGCATTCATTACAGTTATAAGGTTTCTCTCCAGTATGAGTATTCTGATGTTCAGTCAGATGAGTGCTCCGGCTAAAGGTTTTGTCACATTCATTGCACTTATAGGGCTTTTCTCCAGTGTGAATTCGTTGATGCTGAGTCAGATGGGAGCTCTGGCTAAAAGTTTTATGACATTTATTACACTGGTAGGGTTTTTCTTCCGTGTGAGTTTTCTGATGTTGAGCAAGAGATGAACAATGTCGAAAGGCTTTACCACACTCAGTACACTCATAAGGCTTTGCTCCTGTATGAATTCTCTTATGTTGTGTAAGGTGTATGTTCTGGTTGAATGCTCTCCCACATTCATTACACTTATAAGGTCTTTCTCCAGTATGAATTTTCCTGTGCTGAATAAGGGATGAACCATAACTGAAGGTTTTTCCACATTCATGACACTGGTAAGGTTTCTCTCCAGTATGAATTCTTTCATGCTTAGCAAGAGATGAACTCCGAATAAAGGCTTTCCCACATTCCTTACATTCATACGCTTTCTCTTGTGTATGAGTTTTTTGATGTTGATTAAGGTTTGAGAGATAACTGAAAGCCTTTCCACATTCATTGCATTCAAAGGGCTTTTCTCGGGTGTGAATTCTCCGATGTTGAGTAAGAGATGAGCAGTAACTGAAGGCCTTTCCACATTCATTGCATTTATAAGGTTTTTCTCCAGTATGAATTTTTAGATGCTGAGCAAGGGATGACCAGTAACTAAAAGATTTTCCACATTCTGCACAATCATAGGGTTTCTCCCCAGTATGTGTTTTTTGATGCTGAGTGAGGTTTGAGTGCTGGCTGAAGGCTTTCCCACATTCATTACATTCATACGGTTTTTCACCAGTGTGAATCATATGGTGACGAATAAATGTTGAGGGCCCATTGAAAGCCTTCCCACATTCATTACATTTGTAGGTTTTCTCACCAGTATGAATTTTTTGATGTTGAGTAAGGTGTGTGCTCCTGGTAAAGGTTTTATCACATTCATCACATTTAAAAGGTTTTTCTCCTGTATGAATTTTCTGATGTTCCATAAAGTGGCCTCTCTGGCTAAAGGCTTTTCCACACTCATTACAAGTATATGGCTTCTCACCAGTATGAATTCTCTGATGCTGAACGAGGTGGGTCCTCTGACTAAAGGCTTTTCCACATTCATCACATTTATAGGGTTTTTCTCCAGTGTGAATTCTTTGATGTTGAGTAAGAGATGGACCCTCAATGAAGCCTTTTCCACACTGATCACATTTATATGGTTTATCTCCAGTCTGAATTCTTTGATGGTTTATAAGGTTTTCACTCCGGCTGAAGGCCTTTTCACATTCATTACATTTGTATGGTTTTTCTCCAGTATGTGTTCTTTGATGCCGAATAAGAGCTGAACAGTAACTAAAAGCTTTGCCGCATTCATTGCACTTACAAGATTTCTCTTTTTTAATTGTATTTGAATTCTGTTTGACACTTGTTTTAGTAGAGGTCTTTTCTGGAGATATTTCTTGTTGTGTTACAAGGCATGAACTCACACTGATGTTTTTTCCAAATTCATTATTTACAGGACCTTTCTCCCAAGAGGGTATTTTCTCTTCAGCTATTTTTATTTCCCTTGGCAGTGTCTGTTGCTTTGTCTGCTGCCTCGCTAGACTGTCTTCAGATTCCCAGGTTTCTAAGAAATTGTAACTCCAAGAATCACCTCTTTTGTATTTTTTTACTAGTATCTCTGTGGATGGCTCTTCTTTAGAAATGTTCAGCTCGGGGGCTGACACACTATTTTCAGGTCTTGTCTCCCAATCTGAAAGAAAAAGAAAATGCCAGTATTTTTTGAATAGAGAAAAACAAAACTACTATCGTGGAATGAGCTAATGAAACTAATGAAAGCCCTCAGGAAATTCTGATAGTTTTCAAATAGATAGCTGTATTATTTGGGAAGAAAATTAGAAAGTGTTAAGGAGAATAATAAATAAAATTAAAAAGTGGCAAGAGAATGTCAGATTCAATTTCATAGATAATCTCTAAGAACCAATAAGGGAGCTCCATTTAAGGTGTTAGTTATTTAAAAGGTGATCACAGAGATGGCAAACAGTAGAAAGAGATGGACTGAAGCTGAGGAAGGCAGTCTGAGCTAAGATTCTTTGCTAATGAACAACAAAATAAAAATCTAAAATAGAAAACCATGATTTAAAGATAAAATAAGAAAGACTTAGCTAAGACCTCATAGTCTTTAGCCTGAA
The DNA here is from genome assembly GCA_963574575.1 of Galagoides demidoff. Taxonomy (NCBI): domain Eukaryota; kingdom Metazoa; phylum Chordata; class Mammalia; order Primates; family Galagidae; genus Galagoides; species Galagoides demidoff. Next base: position 33,419 of record CAUYQV010068678.1, on the reverse strand, counting down.
CACTATTGAATAGTTGTATCATTGTTAGAAATGGGAGAGTTGTAAAGAGCAGAGGAACTTGATGAAAGTGTTTCAAATTGTATATGAAAACAGCACAATGTACCCCATGTTTGCATTAATGTATACAGAGATCAATTAATAAAAAAAAAAAAAAAAGAAAAAAAGAGCAGAGGAACTAATATTCAGGGGACACATTTAGGTCTAGGCAATTTGAGAATTAGGAAAAGAAATGGAGGACTGGACTGTAGAGTAATCTTTGTGGAAGTGAACCAGGATGTTTAAATGTAGGATAGAAAGTATCAGCTCAAAAATGGAAGAGAAAGAATCATTAATGTCATATATTTATAGGGTAAACAGCAGAGATGGGGGAAGATCCTTGGAAATATTTAAGGTAGTAGCACTAATAAAATACTAAGAAAGAAAAAAGTTTATAAGCAAACCTATAAAACAACAGAAGAAACAAAAAAACAGGAAAGTACATAATCAAAGTACAGTGGACCAAGACTAAAAGGAGCAGGGTAATTACTGCTGGCAGTATCCTTAAAGAACAAAGGCTGTGTTTAACACAACATTTCTTCATTTCCACTGGTAAGAGAAGGTTATATCAGATCCCAGAGAATCCTGAATCTTTCCCATGCTGTGAACCCCATCACTATCACTGCATGCAGGAACAGTGAGGCAGCCCCTAGAGAGGCCTACCATCCCCTCCACATCTTGCACCATGGTTAATGGTTTACCTACAATATTCATCAGTGTTGGCAGCCTGATAGCAGCAGAACTTCTCTAGCAGGGACAAGATCAACCAATGTAGGCTTTGAGAATGGACAATTCTTTAAGAAATGAATATGTTTTCATTAACAGAAAAAAGGGCATAAAGTGACAGATCTCCAAACCTGGTCAAAAACTCAGTTGAAGGCAACATAAAACAGACCATGACTAATGTTATCCACATTGTTATGTCTTCCACTCAACAGCAGAATATTTGGGGTGGACAAAGAATGAAGAACTGGAGAAAATTACAAAAGGCCAGATTGAATAACACCAGCCTACTGCAGAAAGTAATTCCCACTTTATTACACACAACATCTATGAGCAATGACCACAGTATTCTGACACCTATGCATGATGAATAACTATCTTCAAAGGTAGCAGGATAAAGTGATCAAATCAGAACTATACATGAAATTAAGAAAGAAGTAGGTAATAAGAAAATGGAGGCTGTAGGTATGCAGTTCACTTTTGCTGAGTTTGGTTGGGAAAGAAAAGAGAGAGATAGGATGGTAGCCAGAAAAATTCACAGTGTTCAGTAATGAATATGTATTTGGAAATACAGACTATCTATTTTTGTCTGAAAGTACTAGGGATAGAGCCTGTAGATTCAAAATAGACAACTGTAAGAACCAAAAAATGAGGTGATAATTATGAGATTAGGGTTGCAAAAGAAGTGGGAAGAGATGGAATCTCGTTCTTGAGAAGCAGGAAGGATACCTCCTCTGAACAAAGTATAAAAGTAGAATACAGATTGAAACAATTAGTAACATGACAAAGCATAAGGGAGTCCAGAACAGATGGCTTCCCATTTCTTCACGATATTTTAAAGAGAAATAAGTATATCCATCCCTCAGCCACAAAATTCTCTATTATCAGGCTGGCAGTTAGAATTAATGACACTCATCTGCCTGTACCCTTTACTTACCTGCAAAGGTACCTACTGGAAAGCCTGGTTCTATGACCCATGGCTCTGTTCCTTGCTCTAACTGAGAAATCACATCAGGTTTGGAAACTTGGAGTCCTGCTCATGGGGGGGGAAAAAGAAAGAAATCTATTTCCAGTAAGACAAAAGTACCACATCAAAATTTAATTTCACCACTTTATCTTTAGAAGAAATGACATGCAGGATAAATCGGATGGGAGTGGATAGCATACTGAGCTTCAGTGTTAAATTCCCAAACATGGTAAGGGTATAACTTGGGAACTGATCTTTGAAAGGTCTAAATGGTGGTACCCAGAGATGAGGTCACAAGAAAATGTTCAGGCCCAATTTATTGAAAGGGGAGGGTGACCTGCCTGAGCAGTACAAAATGTTATTTGCATTGGGGGCAGGGAGGGCGCAGGAGGACAGTTAGGAGACCCCTTTTATATGGGGTCATGGGGGATAGGCACATTCCATAGGTTACCTGTCAGGTTAGGGTCTTTGGGGGGTGAACTTCTCAGGGTTTTGGCCAGTCAGAAACTTTATATCTTTGTCTTAGAAGGAGACAGGAGAGGAAAAGGGTTTGTGTATGGCTGCGTTAGGGTCCCCCAAAATTTTGGTTTAGGAAAATTATTAGTTTGTCCTTCTGTTTGCTAGGATACTATAAACCTTTTCAAAAACTTTCCAAATTTAGAAATTGTTGGTCCCTAAACTTAAAGGCAAAACTCAGTTAAGCACAAAAGTAAACCTTCCTCTTCCACATCCCCTGACATTTACTTAGCAAAGTCATCCTTACCTATAGAGACCAGGTGGGTATAATTTTCCAGTGTCACATCCCTGAACAAACCTCTCTGGACAGGATCCAGTTGTTTCCATTCTTCCCATGTAAAGTCTACTATTACATCCTTGAAGGTCACCGATTCCTGAAATACCAATCATATTTCTGCTTAGCCATAAAACATTTACCTAGGAAAGGAGTAAAGTAGAAATACTGACAGAAGAAAGAAAGGCTATCTTGAAGTGATCTTGACATTTTTTGCCTTTGTAAAATAAATACAAAAACAGCACCAGACCCACAGGGTGATATAAGAATTACATGAGAAATGTTCCATGTGAAATGCTTAATTTAGGGTCTGGCATATAAATACTGAGTCAATATGACTACTACTATTGCGTTCATTATGGGCATCATCATCACCTCAGTGTTCTAAGACACATCAAGTCTTACTAGTATAACTATTATTATCAATAATATTTTTTACGAGCGGCACTTGTGGCTCAGTGAGTAGGGGGTCAGCCCCATATACCGAGGGTGGTGGGTTCAAACCTGGCCCTGACCAAACTGCAACAAAAGAATAGCTGGACATTGTGGCGGGTGCCTATAGTCCCAGCTACTAGGGAGGCTGAGGCAAAAGAATCACCTAAGCCCAGGAGTTGGAGGTTACTGTAAGCTGTGATGCCACAGCACTCTCCCAAGGGCAATAAAGTAAGACTCTGTCTCTAAAAAAAATAATAATAATATTTTTTACTACCTACAATGTGCAAGAATAGCAAAAGATTTATTTTAAAGACAGATTTGCCCTAGTACATTTCAAAATATGGCAAAAGATAAAGTAAATAAAACAGAATGGCCTAATATAAAATAAAACAAAATAAGATGAAAGAGAAAGTCCAGAAACAATTTCCTGTTTATAAGAGCTAAAAGAAACTAAGAAGCTTTCAAATTAAAGTTAATTAGTTAAATTAAAAATCAGGTAAAAGTCAAATTAGCTAAGATGGAATAGTCACTAAATTGTGCTATAAGAAATGATTGTCTATTTGTCAAAAAAAATTAAGGTGAATTATTTACATCATAAAATACAAAAAAAAAAAAAAAGAAAATCCTACTGGTTAAAAGAATAAATTTCAAAAAGAAGCTGAAATTAAAAGTTAGAGTAAAAGACATGAAAATAGGTGTTTAAGTTTGAAATGTGAAAGGCAAAAATTATAAGACAAAGACTAACACATATAATTATCACCTAACAAGGTAACATTTCTATAAGACATCATTAAAAAAGGCAATTTAACTAAAAAAAATTCTGTATAGCAAAGATGTAACAAAATAAAAAGACAAATAGGGGTGCCCAACCTTTTTTTTTTCCTGCCACATATTATAAGAAGAGGAGGTATGTTAGGGCACACAGTAAATACATAAATACCAATGAGGGTTCGGCACCTGTGGCTCAAGTGGCTAAGGCGCCAGCCACATACACTTAAGGTGGTGGGTTCAAATCCAGCCCAGGCCCGCCAAACAACAATGATGGCTGCAACAAAAAAAAAATAGCCAGGCCTTGTGGCAGGTGCCTATGATCCCAGCTACTTGGGAGGCAGAGGCAGGAGACACACTTGAGCCCAGGAATTGGAGCTTGCTGTAAGCTGTGATGCCATGGCATTCTACCTAGGGGAACAGCTTGAGGCTCTGTCTCAAAAAATAAATAAATAAATACCAATGAAAGCTGATGACCAAAAACAATGGTCTGTGCACAATTTTCAGAACCACCACCAAAGATAAGCAAAAATGTCCTAACATAATCTGCATGCAGCCCACAGACCACAAGGTGAACACCCTTGAAGGGCAAATATCTGCAGACTACCATCCAACAAGGGACTAATATCCAGACTATACGAGGAACTTGACCTCAACAGCAATAACAACAAAAAAATAATATCCCATTACAAAGTGGGCAAAGGAAATGAATAGACATTTTCAAAAGAAAACATACAAATGACCAACAAATATATGAAAAAATGTTCATCATCACTAATCATCAAAGAAATACAAATCAAAACCATAATAACATCTTACCCATTAAAATGGCTCATTATCAAACAGACAGAAAGTAACAAATGTTGCCAAGAATACACTGTGGGAATGCAAATTAGTATAGCCATTATGGAAAACAGTATAGCATTTCCTTTAAAAAACTAAATGTAGAACTACCATATGATCTAGTAATCCTACTACTGGATATTTATCCAAAAGAAAGGAAACCAGTGTATCAATGAGATATCTATACCCCCATGTTTATTGGAGCCCCAATATAGAATCAACCTATGAATGGATAAAGAAAACGTGGCATACAAGGGCTATCCAGAAAGTATTCACCCATGTAATATGAAAAATAGTATTAACAATGCCTAGATACTTTCTGGACAGCCCTCGTATATATACACAATTGAGATCCCTGAGTAAACAAACTGAGGTGAGCCCTACGACTGCTTTAGTTTACTGCCTTGGGGAGTTTCCAAGCAGTGGTATAAGGAGGAGGGAAACCAGGAGGAACACAACAGATTCCCAGAACTTGAAGAAATAGAACTAAGAGTTTGAAGAAATCAAAGTTACTAGAGTTCATAGGACAAAGTACTGGAGAAGAGAGAACTACACAAAGAGAGAAACAAGGAGAACTGCACAATTTCCTCTTGAGTATTCAACTAAGTACCAATCAGTTCATGAATGTGATGAGATAATCTGAGTCAAGGAACAAATCATCCAAAGAGTCTTATGGGACCAACACCAGCACTCAAAAAGGGCTGGAAATATAGTCCACCCATCAGCCAAATTGAAAACTTCATAATTCATGAGGCATTGGGTAAAATATTCAGAATGGTCCTGTCCCAGTAGTGGGAAATAAATATCCTTTGACTAAATGTTGTTCTGGGTCCACCTCACGAATCTTAAAAGGCTTGAAAGGAACATGCTATTTCCAGTAACTAAAGTGCATCCCAGAAAAAGGCTCAAGAATATTTTATAGGAATATAGGAATATGCAGAACCTAATAAGGTAAAATTCAGTATGTGGCATCCAATCAAAGATTATCAGGCATGCAGAGAAAAAGAAAAATATAACCCATAATGAGGAGAAAAATCAATAAATTGAAACCAACCCAGTATTGACACAGATGCTAGAGTTAACTGACAAGAACATTAAAAGTTATAACTCTGGGCGGTGCCTGTGGCTCAAAGGAGTAGGGTGCCAGCCCCATATACCAGAGGTGGCAGGTTCAAACCTAGCCCCTGCCAAAAACAGCAAAAAAAAAAAAAAAAAGTTATAACTCTATTCCATATATTCAAAAAGTAAAGCAGAGATATAATAATTTAAATAAATAAATAGATAATAAACAAACTGGACTTCTGGAGCTGAAAATGAGAGTGTTCTGAGAGAGAAAATATATTAGCTAGTATTAACATCAGATTAGGCTTAAAGAAGAGACGATTAGTAACTTTCAAAAACATAGATACAGGCCCACGCATGGTGGCTCACACTTGTAATAGCAATATTTGGGGAGGCCAAGGTTGGATAATCCTTTGAGACCAGGACTTTAAGACTACCCTGAGCAACATAGTAAGACCCATATCTACAAAAAATTTAAAAATTAGCCAGGCATGGTGATGAGTGCTTATAGTCCCAGCTACTTGGAGGGTGAGGTGAGAAGATCACTTAAGCCCAGGAGTTTGAGGCTACAATGAACTATAATCAGGCAACTGCATGCACTTCAGCCTGGATGAGAGGGAGGCCCCAACTCCAGGGGAAAAAAAAAAAGATAAGAACTATCCAAAATGAAACAGAAAAATAAAATTTGAATAACAAGCATTGGGGAACTGTGGGAAAACTTCAAGTGGGCCAATATGAAGATCTATCTGGAAAGTATTCAGCCACATAACATGAAAAACACTGGCTGGATACTTTCTGGGCAGCCCTCATCTGTGCAATTACAATCCTTGGCTTGGGGGATGGGTGGGCAGAAATGAGGTCAGAAAAATTGAAGAAATAATAACTGATTATTTTTCAAGCCTGATGAGAATTAAAACCACATATCCTAAAACTCCATAAACTGCAAGGACAAGAAACATAAAAAAAAGTGCACCAAGAAACATAATCGAATAGCTCAAACTCAGTGATAGAAAACAGTTACAAGCGGTCAGAGAAAAAAGGACACATAAATACACAGGACCAAAGATAAAAATGACAGTGACATTTTTGTTGAAAACAGTGTAAGCAAGAAGACAAAAGAACAATATCAAATACTAAAAGAAAGAAATCTGTCAAACTAGAATTCAAAAACAAAGGCAAAATAAAAATAAAACCTTTTCTAGGCATAAAAACCTGAAAGAATTCAAAACCAGTAGATCTACACTAGAAGAAGTGTTAAAGGAAGTCCTTAATCAGAAGAAAAATGGTATCAGATGAAAATATGGATCTCAAGGTTTCTCAACTTTGGCACTATTGATATTCTGAACCAGATAATTCTTTTAACTAATTGGGGGTGCTGTCTTGTATAGTAAGGCCTCAACCCACTAGATGCCAGTGGCACTCCCCATCAATTCATGTCAATTAAAAAAGTTCCTGAATATTAACAAATGTCCCAAGGGGCAAAATTATTCCTGATTTACACAAAGGAATGAAGATCATTCAAAGTGGTAACTACATCAGTAAATCTACACATTTTTTTCCTTATTACTTAAATCTTGTTCAAAGATAACTGACTGCTTAAATGAAAATAATAACCAAGTATCACAGGATTTATAACATATGTATAAATACATGTGGCAACAACAGCACAAAAACTATTTTATGGAAGGCAGAGATAGAAGTACACTATTGATTATTTATGAAGTAGGTATCACTTGAAGGTAAATGGTGATAAATTAAATATGTAAATCTACAGCAGCAACATAGCAAAGAATTAGCTAGGCATTGTGGCAGGTGCCCTGTAGTTCCAGCTACTCCAGAGGCTGAAGCAGGAGGATCACCTGAACCCCAGAGTTTAAGCTGCTGTGAACTGGGCTGAAGCCATAGCACTCTAGCCTGGGGCAACAGAATGAGACCCTTTCTCAAAAAAAAAAAAAAAAAAAATGCCAAGAATTACAATAATAAGCCAATGAAGTAGATAAAATGGAATCATAAGAATATTCGATCCAAAAGAATAGAGGGAAAAAAAGAACCAAGGCAATACAAATAATGAAAAAAAAACTGCAAGATAATAGACTTAAACTTAACCATATTATCACTCACATTACATATAACACTTTAAGCATAAAATCATATTAAATATAAATGGTGTGAACACTATAGTTAAAGGTAGACTGCCAGACTAGACTGAAAAAGAGCAAAATCCAATTACATGTTGCTTGTAAGTAACTCACTTTAAACATAAAGATATAAATTAAATGAAAGATAGACTATCCTAATACTAACCAAACACCAAAGTAAACTTCAAGGCATTAAAAAGATCATTCCTCAATGATAAAGGGACCAACTGATTAAGAGGATGTAATAGTCTTAAATGCTTATACAACTAATGACAGAATTTCAAAATTTAGGAAGCAAAAACAGAATGGCAAGGAGAAATAAAGCCATAATGGCCTAAGATTTCAATACTCTTTTCACAGTAACTGGTAAAATATGACAATGGAAAATCAAGAAGGACATAAAAGACTTGAACGGCACTATTAATCAACTTTACCTAACTGATATCTGTGGTATACAGAATAATGGCCCACCCAAAGATGTCCATGTCCTAATCCTTAATATGTCACCTAAATATGGCAAAAGAGACTAGGTAAATGTGACCAAGTTAAGAACCTTGAGAAGGGAAAATTATTCTAAATTACATGGGTAGGCCCAATGCAGTCACAAGGGTCCTAGGACCTCCTAGGGTCCTGGGCTGGGGGAAGTGGCAAGAGAATCAGAGAAAGAAATGTGAAGATAGAGGACAAGTCAGAGTCAAAGAAATACTTGAAGATGTCATAGTGCTGGCTTTAAAGATAGACAGGGATACAATGCAAAGAACATAGTCCTCTAGAAGCTGGAAAAGGCAAGGTAACAGAGTCTCTCCTAGAGCCTTCAGAGGAAGGCAGCTCTGACAACCCAATTTGGACTTTTGAGCTCTACCATACAATAGTAAATTTGTGTTATTTTAAGCCAACTAATCTTATGGTAACTGATTACAGCAGCAATAAGAAACTAATACATCTGTAGAACACTCTACCCAACAATACCAAAATATACATTCTTCTTAGGTGCTCATTTATTACTTACCAAGATGGATCATAGTATGGGCAAAAGAAAAGTCTTAATAAGTTGGAAAGGATTCAAGTTATACAAAGTATCTTCTCTGATTATAGACATGTTCATTCTCTTGATTATAGTGATGGTTTCATGAATGTATACATATGTCAAAATATATCAAATCACATACTTTAAATATGTGCAGTTTATTGTCATGATATACCCCTCAGTAAATTAAAAAAATATATATCAAAAGTATTTGAGTTGAAAGTGGCAAGATTTGGGCTATTTCTTGCTAAGAAGATTGTTGTAGGATAAGAAGTAAGTAGAAGGGAAAGTCCAAGAAGAAAAAAAAGACTGATTAAAAGAGGGCTTGAGGTTGATAATGGTTAATGGAGCAATTGTTACCTTTTTGTCTAAGTTCTCAGTTATCATTTTTTTCCTAAAACATTACCAGTTCATTTTTACTCCATTAAAAACCATTAATTGTTCACAAATGACCTAAGGAGGAAAGCCTTCAACTTCTCATCCAAACATTCAAGGACTTTCACATTCTGACCTTACACAACCATTTATTAATCACTTGCCAAAATAAACCATCTCCTCCAAATTTTTCTGAATCTTGTGTAACACCTACTAATTCTTACTTGTGATCTGCTTATAATCTTCTCCATACTTATTTAAATATCAAATGTCACCAATCCTTTGAAAAGTAACACAAGTGCCCCATTCTCCATGAAACTCTAACCCCTCCAGATCACATACATTTTTCTGTACTCTAATTTCCATAGTACCCACTTCACCTTTTTTTTATAATTGCCTATTTTGTTTTTCAGCAGTCATCTTGGTCTATTCAAGTAAAAGATCAAGTTTTGAACTACTTTGCTCTTCCATCTCTGGAACATGAAGAAGTGGTGAATGTATTAGTTAAAGATGGAGAGGCAGAGCTATAAATGGGATCATTGGGCAGATGAGAGCCCAGAATGAATTGCCAACATTGGTTTGTGAACAAAAATATCCCACTGCAAAAGAATGCATGATCTCATTCTAAGGAATAAAATGGAATTTCAGGAAATCCCAACTTACCTGAAAACTGGATGAAGGGAGTAGAGTATGCTCCCCTTGGAGAAGGGCAGAGTCTGGAGAGGACAGATCTAGGAAAGGAAGAAGCAGCAGCCATAATCAATTCTGTCCAGTTTCGCTACTCCCAGCAAGCCATAAAGCCCATTTACTTTTCTATTTGAAAACAATATAGACTATACCATTTCCTTTACATTTCAGAATTTAAAAAAAGATACTAGATAACTGGCAACTAGGGCACTATTTAAGATCTGCTTTAAGACTCAGTTTTGTCCACAGACACTTAGTCATCACACAACTAAACCTGCATTCCTCATTAAGTGAATCAAAATATTTCTGCTGCCTTTTCTTTGGTACATATAAAATATGAAGAAATAATCATATTACTTTCCAAAAGTCTTCATATGTCTTCAGAAAACTTTGTTGTTAATGCAAATTAAATATCACAGTGACATACTCTGTTTATACTACCCACCTACCAGAACATCTTAAATTACATAAACAAAGTCAATGCTAATTGCTGGGAAGAACACAAAGCAGTGGGAACTTTTGCACATGGCTGTGAGGAATGAGTCAATTTATCACTCACTTAGGAAAGTATACACTAAGTTAACCATATGTCTACCCTTGATTCAGCAATTTCATTCCTGTGTATATGCCCATAGACATGCTTATGTCTATTAAAAGACTTGCACAAGAATGTTCATTGCAGGTACATACATAATATGAACAAACTGAAAACAACCCAAATGTCTTTCAATAGCAGAAGATATAAACAAACTGTGGTATATTCACATAATGGAATATTATTCTAAAATATCAGAGCTACTAACATAACAACATGGATACATCTCATACAGTTTTGAGCAAAATAAGCCAGACACAAAGGAATGTGTATAGTATATAACTACATGTATATTAAGTTCAAAACCAGACCAAACTGATCTCTAGTGATGGATGTTAGACCAGTGGTCGTCACCTCTGGAGGGATTACTGACTGGGCAGAGACACGAGAGAGACTTGTGGGGCATTAGAAACATTACATATCTTGGTTACATGAGCATATAGTTGTACATGTATAAAAGTTCATGAAGATGTACATTGTTCACTTAATATTTGTGTGCTTTACTGTAACATATAACTCAGTAAACAAAATGAAAACTCTGCTCTTGGGGAGGTTTATTCAGAGTAATGGTTGATAGAAAAGCCTGATTCTAAGAACAACTCTGATAATTTATCATGTATAATTATATAAGTCCCTTGTTTTCTCTAGGCTTCAATTTCCTCATCTTTAAAAGTGTGAAGGCAAATGTCTCACAAATATGCTTTTTAAAATGCTCTTAAGGAGGAGAAATGATGGGGAAAACTAAATTCAGTGTTTCATTTCCACAAAGAAATATGCAAGAAGAATTTTCTCCCCTTTGAAGTTAAATGTATGCAGACAGACCAGTGAGGGAAGATGTCTCTCTATTTAAACATGAATTGAAACATCAAGTATGAAAGAGAAAGGTAAGAGATGCTTGGTAAAAAACAAGAAAAAACCCCAAAATACATAAGTGCCAAGAAAGATATGTATGACTCCAGACACAAATACATGAGATAGGGGCAATAAGCCAAATGAATTTATACGGGATTTAAAAAGAGGGAAATACAGTCTTCTAGGTGTTACCAAGACTTGTTGGGATGGAAGTCATAATCAGACTAAGACCCTCAAATTATAAAACTTAAAAAAAAAACCCAAAACTAAAAAGAGATTAAATATAAGAACATTGGGAAATAGAAGAATAAAAAGAAAAGCTAAACAACTGAATGTTTATGTTCCCACATAACATTAGGGGATCTAGATTGCACCATTAAGGTACAAAGACAGTCTCCTTGGGATACACCATCAGGATGGGTCAGACCATCTGATTTTTAGGCCCAAGAATCAAATTCCAGAGAAATCCAACTGGCCTACTGTGGGTTTTATGATCAAGCCTTGGTTAAAATAAAGCTAGGTAAAATTTGCTGAAAATGATCTGATAGAAAAAGATAGACTAAGGGATGGGTTATTTTATGCAATGCAACAATCCTGACTATAAAACCTGATGGAAACTGTAGATAAACCAAAAAGGAGGGGGGAAAAAAAAAAGCAGCACCAGGGTGACAGCAGCATGCCATGGACAGCTTAGGCAAGTGAGGGTGATAAACAATGAGAAAACCTAGATGGTTTCAATCATCTGGATAAGTATATAAGTTTCATTTTGTAAAAAAAAGTGTTAATCAAGAAATTCTTGATTATCTTAATGGTGTCATGCCTCAGAAAGTAGAGGAAGCTTAAAGGAAATTATTATTCTGGACTCAGTTTTGGCCAGTATGGAAAAACTTTCACAACAGAAATCTTGGGGAAAAAAATGGAGATGTTATCTTACAGTTTTTAATGGTGAAAAAAAAAATACTGTATATAGGCAGATAGGTATCCAAGACTTTAAGAAAATAAGATCAAGAGAATACTACCCAAAATCTTAATCTGAGGATAAGATGCTTTTGATTCCAAAAGAAACCAAGAGAACCAACAATAATAATTACAGAAACAAACTGTGTATTTACCTGGCACATAGTAAATACTCAGTAAGTGTTACAAATATTATAATTACAAGGGACAGAAGGTCAGGAAAGTTAACAGTAGCTACATAATTGTGAAAAGTCTTTCCCCACCCTCAGGCAAAACTTTTAATGAAACCATTTTGGCTGATGTAATTCTGAGAAACTTAGAATTTAAAAGAATATCATAAAAGGACCTTAAGAGCAAAAAGTTGAGAAAAGTATAGCTCAAACCTACAGGAATAAAATGGATAATGCTAAGACTTTTAATGATGTCATTTTTAACAGATGCAAGAAAAAGGACTACATGATAATAGGCTAAACCTAACCAGACTGCATAGGTATCCTAATGAATATAAAGACAATGGCAGTGCAGAGTTAAGTCTAGAGTGACATGTCACATGGCTTTATACCTTATCTTGACCTGTTCAGTAACATGCAAGAAGAAACAGAGGAATACTCATCAGATCTACTAGCAACATAAAGTTGGAAACGATAATTGAAATACTGAATAAGCAAATTAGGATTCATAATTACTCTGACAGCCTGAAACACTTGGCAAAAATTGAGAAATCACAAATGTGAAGTCCTGAAATTAAGAATAACACCAATCCATTATACAAGAATGGCACTGTCTAGTTCTCTGCAGTTTAAGTAAGAAAGATCTAAGGTTTACAATATAATTTTATTCAAAGCAAACACAGTATGCTGTCAAACAGCAGAAGTATAATCCAAATCAAAAGAAGTAGTAGATCTTATCTTCATGTATTCCTCAAAGCACATGTAAAGAACTATGTTTAGTATTAGGCACTGTATTTCAAGAAAAATGCTGACAAGCAGGAGAGTTTTTAAAGAAGAGGTCTAAATTTATTACATGGACCTATCAAAGGAATTAAGGCTATACTGCTTAGAAAAGAATCTATAAGGAGGAATTTTAACAGGTGAATTCACATATTTGAATGGCAGTAATAAGAAAAGCAAGCACGTATTTTGCTTTGGGGGGCTAAGAACTAAGGTCAACACAAAAATTACAGGGACATACTAATATAAGAGAAAGAAAGTAAAGAAAGAGAAGAAGGAAAGAAAGACAATAAGGAATAGACTGCACCCAAAATGGTAACTTTAATGTCATACTTGTTCTGGCATAGGCCAGAAGGCCATCTCTCAAGGATATTTCAAAACAGATTATTGAATTGAAGGGATGGATGATTGCCAAGATTTTTTTTTCTGACTACAAAATTATCATTCTAATATTTAATGAGTAAAAGTCATATGGGGATCACAGATATTCTGAATCGTTGTTCCTTTTCATTACTCAATATGGAAGATAGGAAAAATTAACTCTTCCCCCAAGTTTCTCCCTATAAGGTAAATAAGAATATGTCTCTGAAACGTAATTAGGTTTCCTTACTTATTCCTAAATATATTGTTCTTTCCTCCAGCTCTCCTCCCAGCTCTGACCTCCAGGATTTGATCTACCGTCGTGACTGTTCTCTAGCCTCTATCACCCCACTTTGCCCCGAATCGTCCCCATTACCTTCCATCTCAGGAGCTTATCTCATTCTTCTGGAACTTGGGCACCAGGGTTCGCCAGGCGGCGTTTCTCCAGTTCGTACCGGCACTCAGATGTCCAGCTTTTCTTGCAGGGAATTTGAGCTCTTACACACGCTAAGGTTGTCTACCCTAAAAGACAGAGGATGGAGTCAGCAGCCTACGTCACACAATCACACCTCAGAGTCTTGCAGAGTGGCCAAGAGGTCTTACACAAGAGAAGTACCCAAAGAGAGCACTAGAGAGGCATGTGGCACTCAGATGGACAAAAAGAGTGGTGATCAAGTACACAGGTTCAGGTTCATCTCCAAAAACCTTCTGGGGCCCATCCTAGAAGCTGGCCAGGGGCGCCCACAAATACAGCGCGTTCTCTGTGCACACTTGCGACTCAGACCCCTGGGGTCGGAAACAGGAAGACACACCTGTTGCGGAGCGTAAAAGCTGGAAGGTGGATAAGCAGGGCGGGGCCCGGCACCCGACTTCCCTTTAGGCCGGAACAAAAGAACAAAGCCCTCCATGGATCAGGGCGGGACCGCCCCGCACAGAAGGAGGCGAGGTGCGCCCCCTTCGAGGACTCCCCAGCTTTCTCTCGCAGAGGCAGCTACAAGCGAAACCAGGTGACGTCACGCTCCTGGAAGGCTGGCAGTTGCCATGGTGATATCTGGGCTCCCCTCCCCCTACAGCGATCCACACCTTCGGCTCCTGGGTCCGGAAGCTCTGTGACAGTCACCAGACATTACGAAGGGAGCCCCAGCAGCTGGACTTCCAAAGCACCAACCTCCTTGCACGCCTACAGTCGGTTTCAATGGTCACTTCCGGCCGTGCTGAGAGAGCCCCGCCCCGCAGGCCAGCTGCCTTGACCCGCGCCTTGCAGGCACACCGGACTACGCTTCCCAGAATGCGCCTCGACTATGTGTCGGAACTTCATTTCCCAGAGGCTGCGGCCAACGTGGACGTTCGAGCTGCGCGGTGCCTGCAGCTCTACCAGTCAGTGATTTGCTCCTGATTGTTTCAAGCATTTAAGTGTGCACAGAGTGGTTACTCTCAAACTTGCCTGACTGGACTATGAGAAATACACGGTCACACGCATAGAATTTTAAATTACAGCCACGCGTTTCACAATGCTTTATTGCATGTTCTGCATTCTATGTTCTGTTCCTTTGTTGTTTTAAAAATACTGGCAGTTCTCCATTGAAATTGCTAACATGACTCTCAATTGGGTAGCAACCATTTTAAGAAATACTGTGAGAAACCTGGAGGTTAGTATTCCTATGTTTTACACCTTAGTTTTCCTTTTTACATGTCTATGGCAGCCAGTACATAGCTGCAAGGGGAGCCCCAAACCAGTCTGGCAGTATGTCTTTGGCAGGGAAGAATTCAACAGTTTGGTAGGTTTTTATATCTTTAAAGCTTTGGCCCTTGCACTTTACTGTGCCTCGGTGCGCCCCTAGCATTTGATTTGGAGGAGCCAACGTCAAGTTTCTCAGCCTATTGGCTGACAAAACACTAAACCTGGAAATCCTAATACTGAGCATATGAAAAACAAAGTTATAGTCAAGGTGAAGAGAATAATATTTAGAAGTCTCTAAGAACAGAATTCAGAAAAGATCTGTAGGAATTTGAAAAGAATTTCAGGAAACAATGTCCTATTCTCAGCAGAGTACAGGAAAACATGGCACAAATGAAACTGGAAAACTGAGAGAACAGGTTTGTAATAAAAAGACACAGGGATAGATACAAAGGGATAAAAACATAGCAAGCATATTTAAAATGCAGCAATGTAAAGTCATACTGGGGAAAAACTAAACTGATGTTTTTGGAAACTTATGTATAGAATATTCTTTTAAAGCTTCGCCATGATTCCAAAGAAAAAAATTACTGAAACTAAGAGAAAATGATAGCTATGAAGAACAGAGGATAGAAAAGCCAACATATGGATAATTAGCAATCATAAAGGAGAGACCAGAGAAACCCAGGCATTGTTTGACAACATTCCTATGTGCCAGGCATCAGTCTAAGTGCTACACTTGATCTTAGCCAAAAGACCGAGAAGCATTAGAGTCTAAGCGCTTTACATCTATTAACTTACTAAAAAGAAATTGTTTTTTGAGACAGACTCTCCTGCTCCAGGTAGAGTGCTCTGGTATCTTCACTTCAACCTCAAACCTCAAACTCCTGGGCACTGACTACTATGCCCAGCTAATTTTTTCTATTTTTGGTAGAGATGTGCACTCTTGCTCAGGCTAGTCTCAAAGTCCTGACCTCAAGAGATCTTCCCCCCTAAACTGCAGAGTGCTGAGATTACAGGTGTAAGCCACCACACCTGGCCAATTTATCTAATTCTAATAAAATTGCTTCTTTGTTATTATTTCTACTTTATAACAAAGGAAACTGAAGCATGGGTAGGTTGAGTATTATCTAATTCTAATGAAATTACTTCTTTGTTATTATTTCCACTTTATAACAAAGGAAACTGAAGCATGGGTAGGTTGAGTAAGCTTTCTCAAGCTCATATAACTAGTAAGCGGAGAAACTGGGACTCAATTTTAGTAATCTGGTCCCAAGCACTCCCTCCTAATCTCTTAACACTAAGTTCATTAGTGAAGAGATACAAAAATCTCCTGCATTTTAGAAAGAATACGTGTATATATTAAAGTACTTCATAATGTTCCAGAAGAGAATGACAGAGATAGTGGGGGAGAGACCTAGGCATCTGTTAGCAAAGAAAATTTAAGACTACAAGGGTGAAAATAAAATTCCTATAAACAACCAAGAAAAAAAAAAGTGTAAAGGATCACAAGTCAATATGTCTATCTTCCTTTCCCTAACTACACTAGAAGCTAAAAAGCAGTGGAATAATAACTGCAGAATTTCAGGAGCAATATCTGTAACTCAAGAATTTTATATCAGCCAAGTTTTCTTCCATGTACAAAGTACATTTTAAAACTGAAAAAGTTTTAGATAATACCACCTTAAATTCCTTTATCTGGCCAATGTAACTTTTTGTGGTAATTTGTTATGGCAGGCCTAGGAAGTTAATATGTATTTTGGTATTTGAGGAGTGGTGTGCTACTATACCAGATACCTGAAAATGTGGAAGTGATTTTGGAATTTGTTAATTAGTAGAAGCTGAAGAATTTTCAGGCACATAAATTTTAGAAGCCTAGATTGCCTGGAAAAGAAGGTTGATAGAAATGTACTAGTAGTGAGGAATATGGTAGAGAAAGGTTCATCTTAGAGAATGCATATATTGTCATGAATAGACCATCAGTAAAAAAATAAAAATAAAAATGAATATTTAAGAGAATGAAAAGACAAACCATACACTGGTGGAAAATATTTGCAAACACATCCAGTAAAAAAAACTGATATCCAAAATATAAAAAGAATACTTAAAACAGAAGAATAAGAAAATAAGCAAAGCACTTAAAATATAGGCTAAAGCTCTTAAGAGACACCTAAAGAGGCTATATAGATGGTGAACAACTATATGAAAAGATGTTCTACATCATATATCACCAAAGAAATGCAAATTAAAGCAACAGTGGCGTACCATCACATGTCTAGCAAAATCTAGAACCCCAGCAACTTCACAAATTCTGGGAAGAACGTATAGCAACAGAACTCTTATTTCATTGCTGTTGAAAATGTAAAATGGTATAGCCACTTTGGAGGACAGTTTGGTAATTTCTTACAAAACTAAACATACTCTTACCATAGGACCTACCACCTTTGCTCATTGATATTTCCACAAAGGAGTTGAAAACTTATGTTCATACAAAATCTTATTCATCCAAACATAAGAATGTTTATAGTAACTTTATTTATAATTGCCAAAACTTATAACACTAAACCCTAATGTAAACTCTGGTCTTTAGTTGGAAGTAATTTATAAATATTAACATATCAATTGTAGCAAAAGTATGGCATTAACGAAAGATTTTAATCATAGGGAAAACTGGGGGATGGAGGAAGAGAAAGGGCATATGGGAACTCTCTGCTTTGCACTGAATTTTTCTGTAAATTTAAGATTGTTCAAAAAAATAAAATCTATTAGTTAGAATGGTGTGAATGTTAAAGGTGCTTCTCTTAAGGTCTCAAAAAGAAATGAAAAAAAAAATGGACTACAAAATGAAGGAATGGTGGTTCTTGTTATAAAGTGGCAGAAACTTTGCCAAATTGTATGACTGAATGAAAAACAGAACTTGTGAGTGATGAACTTTACTATTTAGTTGAGATTTCCAAGAAAAGTATGGAATGTGTAGAATGTTTTCTCATTGCTGCTTGCATTTACAGTAAAATGCATAAAGAAATAACTCTTAAGCTAAAAAGAACCAGCATTAGATGATTTGGAAACTTTTCAACCATACTTTATGCAAATGAGGTTTTCAATACATATTGATGGTAACAGGAAGTTATACATAGAAATTCAGTGATTTCTCTGTATATGCTTAACAATTTAGT
>CAUYQV010068678.1:0-10000 GCA_963574575.1 Galagoides demidoff | reverse complement strand
AGAACCTGATGGTCAAATTTCAGGTGATAAGGGAACTGCAGAGAAGAATCTCAAATTTCTATGACTCTCCTTATGTCACTAGCTAATTCCTAGTTTGTGAACACAGGAAGATGTTCCAAGGCTGTACAAGAAAGCAGCTGGAAGACTAATCATATGTAGAGATTCAGCAGCTGCATGGCTCTAGGTAGACAGAGGTTATAGTTCATGCTTCTGCCAGTTGGAAGGGCCTCAGTCAAATTTTGAGACTTCAGATACATTAACCTTTAGCAGTGACAAACCCTAGTTGTAAGCACCACGCAGAAAGAATAAGGGCTGTTTTCACAGTAAGAAAAACCTAACCTAGACAAACTGTAACAAGCTTCAATCTTTGTGTATTCCATAATTTTTCAAAATAAAACAACATATGTCTTTATGTTCTGTGAGTCAAAGAAGAAACACAATAGAAATTTTAAAATGTTTTGAGCTGAATGGTAATGAAAATAAGACATACCACGATTTGTCTAATGCATTTAAAGCTATTTTTGGAGCGAAATTTTTACCTTTAATTGCATATTTTAGAACAATGGAAGGTTGAAAATCAGTGATCTAACTCAAGAAGCTATAAAAAGGTAGCAATTTAAATGCAAAAAGTAGAAACTATTTTTAAAAGCACAGAATTCAATAAAATGAAAAGTAGACATCTGTCAAAGAAAATCAAATAGAGATTGATTCTTTTGAAAAGATTGATAAAGTAGATGAACCCTGAATAAGACTGCATTTTATGAAACATGTAAATATTAGCATTAGGAATGAAATCAATGATATGTATATGTATCCTAAAGCTATTTTAAAAATAAGAAGTATCATAAACATCTTTATGTCTATATATGTGAAACATTTAAGAAAATGGACACATTTCTTGAAAAACAAAATATATTACAACTGACACAAAAAGCAGTAAGAAATCTGAATTGTCCTATATCTATTACAAAAATTAAATCCATAATTTAAAGAGCTACTTATATACACCTCCAGGCCTACATAGAGTCACTTATGAATTCTTCTATACAAATAAAAGATAAATAATACCAATATTTCAGAAATCTTTCCTGAGAATAGAGACTATAAGAACAGAATATTATGACTATTATTTCTCGTAAAACATTTAACCAAAAAATCAGCAAATCAAATCTTTTTTTAAAGTTAAAACATTATGACCAAATGGGACTTATTCTAGGAGTGAAAAAGGGTTTAGCATTTAAAAAATGTAATTTGCCATATTAATAGAATGCAAAAAGTAAATAAGTATTTTAATAGATACAGAAAAAGAATTTGATAGAATTCAACAATCCGTGATATTAATGTTGGAAATGAAGAAGTAGGGTTGCTATCACTTGCAGATAACATGATTACATGTTTGCAAAACCTCCAAAATCTACAATTTATTTGAACCAATAAATGAAAACAAGTTTGCTAGACATAAAAACCAATGAGTTTATATGAACATGTTATATTCATAAATACTCAGAAAAAATAGACAATAAGTTTTTAAAATGTCATTTCCAATAGCAAGAAAACTATCAACAATCTAATAACAATAAATATATAAAAATGTGTAAGAGTGATACATTAATAACGCTCCGAATCACTTTGCAGAGACTTTTTAAAATATCTAAATAGAGAAATATATGTATAACATATTCCTTGATTGAAAGTCTCAGATTAAATGTAATTGAAATAAAATATTGAAACAGTACTTTTGGTAGAATATACACATTGTTTCTAAAATGTATGTGCATTTCCCCCATGAATGCATTAATGTATATATAATCTATGTGTTTATGATTTAATAAAAAAATAAAATGAAATGAAATGAAATGTATGTGCAAGTGGAGACGACATAGAATAGCTAAGGACATCCTGCAGAAGAAGAAATCTGAAGAACTTTTACTACCACATAGCAAGACTTATTTTAAAGATGTACTGATTAAGAAAGGTGTTACTGGCATAAAGATAAACAAAAAGACAATGAAACAGCATAGATGTCTGCATATAAAACCACATATATATGACAAAGTATCACTGTAATTCAATGGGGAAAATGATCGATTTTGAAAAGATGGTGCTGAATCAACTGGATAGACAAGGGAAAACAAAGTGGACATCAAAGTTTGCCTCAAACTGTTCTTTAAACTTATTCAAGATTGGCTTGGCACTTGTAGCACAGTGGTTAGCACGCCAGCCACATACCCCGAGAGTGGCGGGTTTGAACTCACCCAGGCCAGCTAAACAACAATGACAACTGCAACAAAAAATAGCCAGGTGTTGTGGTGGGCACCTGTAGTCCCAGCTATTTGGGAGGCTGATGCAAGAGAATTGCTTAAAGCCCAAGAGTTGAGGGTTGCTGTAAACTGTGATGCCACACTACTCAACCGAGGGCAACACAGTGAGACTGTCTCAAAAAAAGAAAAAAAAAACTTATTCAAGATAGATTAAAACCCAAAAAGTGCAAGATAAAACAATAAAAGTTATGAAGGAAAACGGGAGACTATCTTCATGAACTTTTATTTGGCAAATACTTCTTGAATAATAAGCACAAAAAGCAATAACCATGAAAGATTGATAAATTGGCCTATTTTAAACTTAACTTTAGCACATCCAAAGACAATAATGTGAAAAGCAAGGCACGGAGTGGAAGAAGATATTTGTAATATATAATACATATATGTGACAAAGAACTCATATCTAGGATATATAAAGAACTCCTTAAAATCAATAAGAAAAAGACTATAGGCCATAAATCAGACGGTGGAGCCTGGGTAGAGTCTCCTGGGGAAATGGCTGATATGCTGGGCACTTACAGTGGGATACTCTTTCAAGGACAGCAACAATCAGCTTCCTCTCAGTAATACTGATATGTTCTTCATAATCCTCTTGGAAAACCACCCACTATTTTGGCAGAATATTTCGACTTTAATGTCCATACAGAGTATAGCATATTGGCAGTAACTATTTCAATCTTCTTCAAGTGAGCCTTAGTGGACTACAGAGGCTAGAAGTAAAACTACATTTCCCTAACTCTTGCAGTTAGGATTCTGGTTTTAAGCTTTGCCTTGGAGTTTTCAAATATAGAAATAAGGCACCTTATGTTTCTTTTATTTTTTTTGTTCACAAACATTGTCATGGACTCATTTGGGATTTTCTGCAGAGGAATGCAAGAGTGAGGAACATCAATTGTTTAGTAATTGACATCTGAGAAGCATGGTGTGCTCTGGAACATGTGACTCTCAAAGTATGGTTCCCAGGCCAGGGGCAGTGGCCATTAGCAACTTGTTTTGAGATGTAAATTGCTTTCTGAGAGGTTATTCCAAAACTGAGAGGTTATTCCAAGATATGAACAAACGGAAAGGGAGTCCAGGTTCTGGGAAATGTGGTCTTTACTTACTCGAGTGCAAGTGGGCTGAGTTGGAAAAGGAAGTCAGCACTTGGGTTAAGGCGGTTGGGGGTGGGGTGCGGACTTGGGGATTGGTGTACTCATTCTTTTCTGAGCAGGACTTATGCACTTGTTTCTGCTGTACTTGCTTTAGATTCTATTTGTGGAGTCCCTGCCCTTGTCCCTGTAACTTCTGACTGCTCTTTGTTTTCTTTAGAGTCTGAATTTGTCAATTTGGCATCTATTGATCATCCGTTAATCATGGGGCCAAACTATAGCCAACATTGTATACATCTCCAGAATTCACAAACCAAGCCAATATTTCCCCTACCCTTAATCAACCAAAGGCCAAATACCTCTTAACTAGGACAGTTCCTCTATCCCAAAGCCTGCCAAAATTTTTGAAAGTAGCCAATCCGAAACTGTTTACTCTTGTTGCCGGACCAAGGAGTCCATCTGCTTGTCACCCAAGCCAATCTATGAAGAAGTAGATGAGAGATCAACAGTTTCACTTTTATTTACAGAAAAGCCAACAAGCTGGAAGGCAGCGGGGATGCCTTCCCAAAGAACTGCTCTCTTCTCCTGTTTCTTTTTGTTACTTTTATGCTCTCACAGTAAGGGGAAACATCAGCAATGTTATTAATCATAGTAATGACAATAATGACATTAAATGATTCCTCCTCATAGGTTATACAATATCTTCCTATTTGTAGTTAGTCAACACTTCACTGGGTAGCATAGAGTCCCCTAAGTCCTTGGCTAGTACCATGGTATCCAGTCTCCCAATTTATCTCTGACAGCAGCCTTGGCAATGAATAAACGATCTCCAGATGACAGCACATAGGTTCATTCAGCCTTACCAGGGCCTGTCCAGACATGCCCTGTGTGTAATGATTTTTAGGATAACAATAGCTGCCATCACCCTCACCTGCCTTACCTTTCCTGTGGCAACCCCAGTGAACACTGCAGATTATGCCTTCCACACATGTCTATCTCCTCACTGACACTGGTACTTCCCCATGTGGCCTTGCCAGGTGGGCTATGCTTTTCCATTCTAGGGAACAACAATTAACATTAAAAATTTCTTTCAATGGCGTTGACCTCTCTGTGTCTTCACTCAGTCACCTTTATAACTTAAGACCTGAGCACAAATCATTGACTGACTTGCTTTCTGTCATAAATCAGATTTCCTGCTACATTTTGAGAGCTATTGCCCTAGAGAGAACTTCACTATTGCAGAAGCTTCCTAATGGCTGAACTACAGTTCTCTAAAGTTAACAGTTCCATTGGAAGCATCTTGATTTCCTAATTTCTTGATTATGGAGACAGTAACAGGCCCTTTGAAGACTGTTTCTTTGGGGGTTGTTTGGGAATAATTCCTGCAGGCTGGAATTAGAACTGACATCTCCCTTCATACCTCTCTTCTAAAAATTTTAAAAGCTCCTGTATTCTTTATTAATCCCTTTTGCTTAAAATAGCTTGAAAGGTCTTTTAAGTAATTTTTTTAATTGAAGTATTGATATCACATTGATACAAGAAATACATAAGCCATAATTATGCAGTTTAAGACATTTTTACAAAGTGAACACTTTGTATCTGGCACCCAGACTGAGACACAGAACCATTCCCGCATACCCAGCAGTTCTTCTCATGGTCTTTTTCAGTGTTACCACCTTTAACAATCACCTTCCTGATTTCTAACACTATAGATTCGTTTGGTCTGTTTTGAAGTACAGTATCTGTAAACAAATTATGTATGCCTTTGTGCCTGGCATCACATCACTGTTGTGGTTCTGAGATTATTCCTATTTATGTATAATTGAAATTCTTTAATCTTATTGCTGTACTATTTTTTGTATGAAAAATAACTATTTATCTTTTCTGTTGTTGATGGGCTTTGGACTGTTTACAATTTGAACCTAGGACAACTAGAATAATTACCTGCATCTATTTTGCAATGCTTTTTTTTAGTCCATCCATATAATTGCAGAGGAAAATAAACAAGGTTGAAGCTGTCAAGAATCTCTGGCCATTTTTTTCTAAGTACTACAAAAAAAGGATTAATTCAATAAATTCAGTTTTTATTAATATTAATCACAGCAATTTTCATTTTTTGCTGGGATTTTTTTTAAAGCATGACAGTGTTCTGGTATTCTTAATTATTTAACTTCCTTTAAACTAGAATTTCAAAGAATTGGGTCACTTTTGTCAACTACAACAGAGTTGAAATCCAGAGGGAAAAACACTCAGGGAACAAAACATTGCTCCAAAAATAGTTTTCTGCAAGCCTGGCAGATGAATCAACCAGTTGTATCTACCAGCCAATTAAACAATCTGAGGCAACTCTAAGACTAGTTTTGCTCATGCTATCATTTACCTATCAGAACTTGTCAGCTCCTCAAAATCTTATTAGTACCAATGAAATTTCTCAAAGATAAATATGTAACATTTTTCCTTTTTATTAAACCTCTAACCTTCTCTTTGTTCTTAAGATATACTGAAGACCACTGGTCTGCCTATATGTCCCAAATAGCAATTATTTTCTCTCAAATAAAACGTTTCAATTTCAAAAGTTCGTCTCCATATTTCTTTGACAAAAAGAATTTAACTAAATGTTATATGCTTGTTAAAAATGTGCAGACCAAATAAAAAGGATGTGATATAACCAATGATGGCAACACCTATATCACAACTTACATTGTACTTTAAATTTGCGTTTAGTCAAGTCATAACTTGACACGGTTTTGAAGTATTTGTGATTAAAATTTGTTTTGATAGGAAAGACAGTTCAAATAATATACTGCCCAATTAGATATGTGGCCTGGCTGCCCTACCCCAAACTCAGCTTATGACGTCTCTCAGAACAGACTCCCTTCCACTAAACCACAGGAAAGCAATCTCTCTTCTTCCCTCTTATCCTGACTTCTCACTCTTCTTTTATCCCTCTCCTCCCTTTCCTCTACTCTGTTTAGACGTCACAATACATCCTTCTGTCATCCATCCGTGTCTTCTTTTCTTTCCCTCCTCTTTCTCCCCCTTCTCTCCCTCTCCGCCTTCTTTTAAAAATTAGATTAAGACCCTCAAAACAGAGTACACACAATCAGTTTGAGGTCTTGGGAAAACACCATGATTGAGAGATTAACGTCGAAATGTAAGAGGGAGAAAAATTTGGTTTGAACTGATTAAATTTAAGAGGGGGAGCCTCTACATCGGCCAGAAACCAAAGCGTAGCATAAGTCTGAAGGCTTACCAATATTACAGCGAGGGAACACAGAGGAGGGAGATTTTTCCACCTAATTTTTCAGGCGTTTCACCTGGGACACAAATCAGAGGAAGCGATTCCGTGCCTGGAATCCACTACGCTAGAACCCCTCCTTGGGCTCGGGGAAATCCGAATATCCAGAGCTAGAGGGACCTGACTCCCTCTCTGTACCGTGTGGGCTTGGTGCCTGGCTGGAGTCTTGGACCCGACAGGCACTACTAACACGGTGTTATTCGATGGACGGTGAAGTTTGCAGGAAACGCTCACGTTTATGTGATCAGGGCTCTTGCCTCTCTCATTCCAGTGTTCTTAATTCCCAGGGATGTGTGAAAGGTTGACCTCCTTTTCTAAAATTCTCATTTTACCTGACCATTTCCACCAAACTAACTCATCACAGGCAGAAGTTGCCACACATCACCTGCTACATGATTTCATCCACACATCAAAGTTTGGCTACCAACATCTGTAGTCGTGGCCGAGTGGTTAAGGCGATGGACTAGAAATCCATTGGGGTTTCCCCGCGCAGGTTCGAATCCTGCCGACTACGGGGGTGGTTTTTCCTTTGACACCAGAAAACAATTCCTACATCGGTTCCTATAACTACTGTGCAGTCTTCTTAACTAATCTTGTTTCGCTCTGGCACGCACTCAAATCCCTGTTGCCACTAGGTTCCTGTAGTGAGGTTTCTTTTCTTCTTTATTTTCTTTTTTGCATATCTAAAAAGAAGCAATCTTCTCTGAGCAAAACGCAGGAAATGCCTCATTTCCTGTCCTCCAACCCCCTACCTGGGATGTTGTGCTGCACGTAATTGTGCCCATGAAAAATACAAATGTTTATATTTTTGAAATCTGTCACATATGTCTTATTTAGAAAAGTAAAGCCCATGAAATGCTTTCTTCTTTGCCTCATTTGCAGAGGCTAATACTTAAGATACCATGTAGATGAGTCTAGAACCATTGCATTACCTAGAAAACCAACACTGTCTCACTGGTCCAGGAATCTAGACAAGGTTGGACAGAAAAGATTCCTCCGCCCCAGGCGCTTTACTGTAGCATAGTAGTGTGTATCCTCTCTTGTCACCTAAAATAAAGAGGTTCATTTCCCACGTGGGGAGGAGAAATCTTTTTATGGAATCTGGTAGTTCTGACAAACTATTCCTGTTCTCCTCTTTTAACATTTTATATAACAACTGATTTACAGAAAAGCTGCAAGAATAGTATAAAGAAGTCTCGTAAATTCTTAACCCAGATTCTCTATCCAATGTCAATAAGTACCTTATATGCTTTGTTTCTCTCTTTGATGGACATAAAGTCAACATGTTTTTTCCTAAACAATTGAAAGTGAGTGTCAGAGAAGATGTCCCATTAATCCTAAACACTTTTCCTAACCACTGAACCATTATAAAAATCTACAGATCTTGTTAACGTATTGTCAGTCATGAAAATCCTTTATTTCATAAAGAAAAAAATAAATTGTACCATGTCATGTCTCTTTTGTCTTTTAATTTAGAAGAGTTCCTCAATCTTTTGCTTTCATTTTATTGGCTTTTAAAAATAAGCAGGTTAGGCATTTTTTTTGGAACGCCCCTCAATTTGAATATATTTGATGTTTCCTTTAGAAGTGAAGTAGGGTCCTTCACAATTCTTCATATCAGGAAACACATAATATTGATTAGTTCTAATACTCGTTATGCTAACTGTGATGAATTAAGATACTATCAAGTTCCTCCACTGTCAACTTATCTTTTGTATTACTCATCATGTGATTTATGCAGTTCACTTATTTTGTCATTATATTTGATTATTTTGAAAGAAATAAAGAAGAAATTTAATAGCTGATCAGGCAAACAGGAACAATTTGTCAGAGCTACAAAACTCAGCGAAAGGATCCAGTAATCTTATCTGGGTAACAAACCTGTGTATTCTAGGTGACATGACTATACCAAACAGAAAAAATAAATCAGCCACTGAAAAATACACTTATTGAAGTAAGAGTCCAAATATAGTTTGAACATTAGATGCAACATAGTTGAAGAAGAAATTAGTGAATATGAATTTCGATCTGAAGAATGCAAAGTATGTAAAATTCTGTGGTAAACAAGAAAATTAATGAACATTATTTTAATAATGACTGATATTCAGAATTTTTATTATTATACTTTATTTTATTTCCAGATTATTATGAGGGTACACACTATTATGTTACATTGTTTGCATTTGGAAAGTAACGTCTGAATTGTAGTTGTTTCCTTCACCCAGAAAGTGTGCCCACTTATTGTCCTCTTGTGATATTTAGGATTTATACATCAGAATCAGGTATGGTTGCAGAGTTAGAATCAAATCAAATCATTCTGTGGTGTCATGATTTTGTACCAGATGATAATGAGAAGTACATTGAATGCTGAGTGTTAAATCAGGTTTCCTGTGAGTCCACTAAACAATTTTGTAATCAAAAAACAACTTTCTTCGATACAAAAATAAATCAGAAGTATTAATCAACATTTTAATTTAATTGTTATTGCCATTATGTTATTTACATGTTAGTGGTGAAAATGTACAAGATCGATAGTGATATTATTGTACAGCAGGGTTATTCACTGAATTATTTCTTCAGTTACTCTACTTCACATTGGAAATAATATGTAGATGCTCACTTTCATCTAAAATTAACCATCATTTGTCTCTGCTTCTTCTTTTATATACAGACCATATTCAAGGAGTGTGTGTGTGTATAAGACATGTGGAAATTAAAATTGAAATACTCCACTTACAATAGCAGCAAAAACTTTAAAGTTTAAGAATAAATCTAAGCAAAAGATGTGCAAGAAATCTATATTAAAAGTACAAAATGTTATTGGTGGAAATTAAATGAAGGAAGCAGAAGAAAATGATATATTTATGCTTTGGAAGATTTAATTTTGACTTAAGATTTCAAAACTATATTTAGAATGTAAAGCAGCTTAAAAAACATGAAACTATTGAAGAAGATAGCCAACATTAAAGGACTTATACAACACATATGTTAAGATTTGTTATAAACCTGTAATTTGGGTACTGTTATTCATTATTCATATGAAAATGTCAAAGTTTTATGGGTTTTTTTTTAGTTTAATTTTTATTTTATTTTATTTTATTTATTTATTTATTTTTTTTTTTTGAGACAGAGCCTCAAGCTGTCCCCCTGGGTAGAGTGCCATGGCATCACAGCTCACAGCAACCTCCAACTCCTGGGCTCAAGTGAGTCTCCTGCCTCTGCCTCCCAAGTAGCTGGGACCACAGGCGCCCGCCACAATGCCTGGCTATCTTTTGGTTGCAGCCATCATTGTT
>CAUYQV010068677.1:0-38753 GCA_963574575.1 Galagoides demidoff | reverse complement strand
GAACCCGCCACCTCTGCAAATTTTTAATGCTTACTGCAAGTTTTGGATAGTTCAAATATGATTTTTTTTTTTTGAGACAGAGCCTCAAGCTATCCCCCTGGGTAGAGGGCCATGGCATCACAGCTCATAGCAACCTCCAACGCCTGGGCTCAAGCGAGTCTCCTGCCTTGCCTCCCAAGTAGCTGGGACCACAGGCGCCCGCCACAATGCCCGGCCATTTTTTGGTTGCAGACATCATTGTTGTTTGGCGGGCCAGGGCTGGGGATTCAAACCCGCCCCCTTAGGTGTACGTGGCTGGCACCTTAGCCGATTGAGCCACAGGCGCCGAACCCAGAAGACACATTTCTAAAGGGCGTACCCAGAATGGAAAACTGAAAATCTAACCAGTCTTTGTCTCTTCTGGAAAAGAGATGTAGGCTGGTATGGCGGGAGGAGACGAGGCCAGGACCCGGGACCCAGCCCGGCCCTCCTTCAGTCTCTCTGGCCTCCAGTCTTATCTACGAAGTGAGGGCCCTTGCTACAGAACTTCCAGGGTGCTCTTCAGCTTTAACTCATCCTGAGTCCATCTCCCACTGACTGACGTGATTTCATGAAGGCCTCTTCTGCCCTTCAGCCAGTCTTTGGTGGCGCAGAGCCTTCCAGTGTAGCTCAAGCCACTCTGATCTTACCAAGCAGCTTACAAACATCCTCATGGTAAGGCAGTGGTCCTCGCTGGTGGCTCTTGGGGCAGCCCTCCAGGGAGTCTGGAAGCTCCTTACACATTAATGCCAACAGCATGGAACTCCCTTAGGTGTCCAGCGATACTGCAGGACCCTGCTCACTGCTGCAGGGCTCCAGGAAAGGTGGGTGGATCAGCAGACCCCAGGAGGAGCCAGCAAAGGGGACTCTAATCAGAGTCATGGCGAAGTCCACATTTCCTTCTTCCTTTGATCTTCAGAAGAGTTTGTCCTTGTGAGAAACCGTGCAGTGGTGAACGTGACCCCACGGCCCTACATCACAGAGAGATGGTGCCTCACCTCAGTAGCCACGTGGTGGCTCTGACCCAGCACCAGCGCCTCTCACCCCAGCTGAGAGGTGGCTGGCCAAGTGAAGACACCAGAGTGGTGCCAGTGTCGGACAGCGACGCACTGTCAGAGTTCCCCAAACAGCACACGGGCAGCAAAACGATACTTGTATCTTTATCTGCCTTGCACCTGTATTGTGGGGAACCATATTATTGATTGGCCATTAGTACATAAAAGGCAGTGAGAGATGGGAAGTATAAAACACGCAGGTTAAAATTTTAGGAAAAAAACATTAGTAATCTGGTACTACACATGCTTATGGTTAGAAGTGGTAGGGACTGAATTGTCTTCGTCCTTACACACTTTGCACTGCACACAGGATATGCCTGTGTCTCTGGAGCTTGCAAACACTGCATTTGCCACCTGTTCCTCTGACAAAGGGCACTGTCGTCATTGCTTGAGAAGACACACGTGAACTACTTAATAAGTTTCATTTAACTGACTTGTTTTTGGTCTCAAAATAATTCTGAACATGTTACCCACTGCTCCAAAAAGCATCCCTCGTGCTATAAAAGCCCTGTTCTTCAGGCCCGGGACATGGTTATTTACAAAGTACTTTCCTTTTATGGCTGGAACCTGAAAATAACATCAACAACTTGTACAGAAAAGGGGAAGGAGAAGAAACAGGCAGGGGCAGAGGGAGCTCCCGCTGCCACTGATGTGGTTTTTGTTGTTCTGTCTCAGCTTTGTTTTTCAAGATCGATGTCAGAGTGTCACTTGGCAAACAGGAGGGATGTTCCTCCGCAGGGCCCCCCAGGCTCAGATGTCCCTGCACGAGCTGCCAGTCATGCCAGGTCCTCTTGAGGGGACCACGAGCTGCCAGTCATGCCAGGTCCTCTTGGGGGGACTTTCTTGCCTATGTCATCTCATCCTGGGAGGTCTGAATACACAGGGTATCATGGAGTGTCTCAGCACGGCAGAGCCATCCCAGAGAGAAGCAGGACAGCCCCACCAACGGGGCCCAGCACCCAGCAGTGACACCTGCTACGGGGCACAGCAGCTACTGGCACCCAGCAAGACAGGGGCAGGTGGTGTCCGACCTACTGCCATGTAGAAACCCACTGCCCAGCACCTTCCCTGGCCTAGGAGTCAGCTATGGTCCCCAAACCATGGAAATGGCATTGTGGGTGGGTGGGGTCTCCCTAGTACACGACCACCTGGCTCATTGCCTCACTTTGCAGTGCAGTTTCCCAGCGGGGTAAGAGAGTCTTGTACTCACACTGGGACTAACACTTCTGGGGTGTCAGGTTGGGGGGACACAGCGGGGATTCAGAGTTCCTCTCAGAATGGCTTAGGACGTGGTGTGTGTGCTTATGACACACGATGGGACAAAGGTCACTGGAAACAACAGACGTCGTAGCTTACAAACACATTTTCAAAGAGCGCCCCTTACACTCACAGATCTGGTCTGAATGTCAGGTCTGTTTCTCCAAGAATAAGTAATCAAGTTTCATACAATTCAACGGAAACAGTGGGCCAGGAGGAACTGGCCCAGCCCCTGCCTGAGCAAGGCCAGCAGACCTCTCTGGAAACAAAGTCCTGGGATGTGCTACGTGGTGCCTCCCCATGAAGGACAGAGGACACGTGGGCATCCCGGGCATCGGCTGGGCAGGCAGGGCCAGCACCTGAGACACCGGTATGGAGGTGAGCTCAGCAGGCACAGGACAGGAGGGAAGAAATGAGGAGGAGACACCCCACAGGCTGAGTGTGCTCGGAATGCCGAAGGCCAGCAGCGGGTAGGGGCAGGGGGGGAATTAAACAGGGGAGGGGGAGCGTTGTGGGGGTGGGAGGTTTGCAGAATGGAACTCCTGGGAGAGAGAGAAAGGGAAGGTGAGAGCCATGAGCACTGCCCACTGCCAGAGCTCAGGTGGCAGGAGCCGGTGGAGGGGAGGTGAGGGTAGGATAGAGCCACAGGAGCCATCTCCTGTCCTTGTCCCTTCCAGCCTCTCACTGCCACCCATACAAAACCCACCCCAGGAAACAGGAAAAGGGGAGTCCCTGAAGTAAAGATAAGAAGGCAGAGTAAAGCAAGGGGACAATCCCACATAGCCCCAGAAAGGGATAAATTGTACAAATGATGACGTGCAAAAGATGCAGGCAACAATGTGCACACACAAGGTGGCTGGAAGCCACGCTGCACAGCAGTGGGACTGGGGCCCACTGGGAGGAGGCGTGAGAGGCTGTGGGGTGCTGGGGGTGTGCTTTTCCCAATCTGGACCCGGTTTACCTCATATGTTCAGTTGGTGACAATTTCATGAACTATGTACTTAGGATTTGTCCTGTTTCCTTATGTCTATTTGTGGTAGGCAGAATAGTCCCCCAAAAGATACATCCACATCCTAGTTCCTGGAATCCTTTATGACCAAAGAGTGAATATTGCCATTTTGTGGCAAAGATGTAATGACGCTAAGGATCTTGGAAGGAAAAGCTTATCCCAAATTATCCACCTGGGCTGGAAATCTAAAATGAGAGGAAGACACACAGTGACAGAGAAGCCATGTGAAGACAGAGGCAGCACTTGGAGTGATGCTGCCATGACCAGGGAACATCCAGAGCCACCTAAAGCCGGAAGTGGCAAGGAAGGACCTTCCCGAGAGCGCAGAGTAAGTACAGCCCTGCTGACACTTTAATCTCAGGCTTCTGGTCTCCAGAACTATCAGAGACTAAATTCCTGTTTTATAAGATGCCAAATTTGTAGTTATTTGTTGTAGCAGCTACAGGAAACTAATACATACCTACACTTCAACAAAATAGGTAAAACATAATAGAATCTAATTATATCTAAGTCCCAAATACATCAACATAATTGGGAAGTAGCCTGAGCACAAAACAGTTAGTTAGCACCCCCAGGTCTGAGACACTACTGAGTAGGGGGACTCCCAGCTGCCTTGTTTCCCAGCAAAGGCCTCAGAGGACGCCAGGACAACTAGCTGGACGGCAGGCTCCTGGGGACCCTTCTGAGATCAGCAGGCAGGAATCTAAAGTGAGCCTCAGCCCAGCTGTGTAATTTTCTCCTTCAATGTTCAGATACTTAAGGTAGATGGATGAGTTTAATCAGAGCTGGGATGTTTCCAAGTGAATTATAAAAGAGAGGGAAAGGGCAAGGGAATTGAGGGTATTTGAAAGAAGAAAAGAAGGGATTACGTGATGAACCAGGGAATCTTACCCGGGTAAGAAGGGACAGAAGTGTGGAGCCGAAGCTGGGTGGCCAAAGTGGGGAAAAAATGATAAATCAGAAGCTATGATGAAGGGGGTCATAGGGAACTGGGCAGGTAGTAGGAGTAGGTAAAAGGGGAGATGGGCTGAGGGGTGCAGGTGCAGGAGAAGGTGGGCGAGGTGGGTTGGGGGAAAGACAGCTGGAGTTCTGAGGAGGTCACAAGACAGAGACCAGTCATTTGATGGATTTTACCCAGGGGGGCTAGAAACAGTGACAGGATGGAAAATGGAAGGAACACTATGATCTGGGCACCAAAGCCCAGGGACTAAGCAGGTGGGCTTTTGGGTCATATAGCCCAACAGGACATATGCTGGGGAGGAGTGTGGGTTTGGAAGAGAGAGGTGAAGATGCCCACGCAGGAGGCAGCAGGGCTGGGGGCTACTCCAGTGGGCACCACAGGGGTGGGAGAGGGAACAGCCCCCTCTAGTGGACCTTAGAGGACAGCGGCTTCTGAGGAGGGGACTCTCACAGAAGAGCTATAGGTGTGAGGGGTTGCCACGTGATTTACACGTGTCTGTGTGTGAATGTGTGTGCCTGTGCATGCGTCTCTGTGTCTGTGTGTGCATGTCTGTGTGCACGTGTGTCTATGCATGTGTGTGCATGTCTGTGTGCATGTATGTCTGTGTGTGCATGTGTGTGCCTGTGCATGCATGTGTCTGTGTGCATGTGACTATGCATGCGTGTGCATGTCTGTGTGCATGCATGTGTGTCTGCGAGTGCATGTCTGTGCCTATGCATGCGTCTCTGTGTGCATGTCTATGTGCATGTGTGCCTGTGCATGTGTCTAATGCGTGCGTGTGTCTGTGTGCATGCATATGTGCCTGCAAGTGTGTTTGCATGTGCCTTCATGTGTCTGCATTGCATTGTGTCCCTGGCATGCATGTGTCTGTCTGTGTGTGCATATGTCTCTGTGTCTGTGTGTGCATGAGTATGTGTGTGAGTGTGTCTATGAGCACTTGTGCTTGTCTGTGTGTGCCTGAGTGTGTGAGCATGTGCCTGCGTCTGCGTATGTGTGTGTATGTGTCTGTGCAAGGGAGAGAACAGGGACTGTGGCAGCCTCGCATGAGGCTGCAGCACAGTCCGGCCCCAAATAATGTCATATCCCCATTACTAAGTGACACAAGTCTGTATTTGTGCATCTCTCTTACTCTCTGGTCAACACCCAAACACACCTACCTTTTGGGCCCTGCTCCTTTGCTAATAGCTGCTGGTCTTTTCCCTTTTTTTTTTTCACTTCTCACACCTGATGGTACTGCATGGCCAGCCAGGACAGCAGAGGTCAGCCCAGGCAGTTCAGCCAAGGTGCATCCCTGATTCCCCGGCAGCCCCTGGACTGAGCCCCACAGCTCACAGCCATTTTCTCTGTTCTTGACACAGTATGGGGACATTGTCAGGACCATTCTGGAGAATAAGGAGAGAAACAGGGCAAGTGTGAATGTGTGTGACAGCTTCTGAAAGGACAGCTGAGAAACTTAGCTCTAACACTGACCTCTGCAGGGGGCCGGAGAGGTGGGGGCTCAGCAGCTCAAATCAAAGCAGGGACTTTCAATGGGCTGTTTTAGGCAGGGGAGGGGGACCAGTAATATCTGTTTGGCAATATTTATCAAAATTAAAATACATGTAACTGTATTTTCAAGACATTATCATCAAGGGAATGACCAGATGTCAGCTGACAATATTGAGTTAGGATATTGGTGACATTACTTGCAACAGTCAAAAGGAAAAGACCTAGCGGCCACCCCAGGGCCCAAGTGCACTGTGCCTTGTCCTTACCATGGGGCTCTGTCCATCCTGTACAAGCTGATAAGGAAAGGTCTGCAAAGATGTTCTAGGTGGGAAAAAATGAAACACCAAATGGTGTATAATATGATCCTATTTGTGTTTTCATTAAGTGTGAACCTGAATGTATGCTTAGAGCAGGGTTCTCACAGCACACTTGAACCTGTGCGTAAACTTCCACGGCACACTTAAATTACGTTGATCAAAAATAAAAGTAGGCTCGGCGCCTGTGGTCAAGTGGCTAAGGCGCCAGCCACATACACCTAAGGTGGCAGGTTCAAATCCAGCCCAGGCCCGCCAAACAATGACGGCTGCAACCAAAAAATAGCTGGGCGTTATGGCACCTGTGGTCCCAGTTACTTGGGAGGCAGACGCAGGAGACTCGCTTGAGCCCAGGAGTTGGAGGTTGCTGTGAGCTGTGATGCCACAGCACTCTACCCAGGGGGACAGCTTGAGGCTGTCTCAAAAAAATAATAATAAAAGTAAAAAAAGAATATACTTACTGTTCTTTGAACTTCTTTCAAAAATAATTTAATTAATGATCTTTAAAAATTTTCACAGCACACTGTGTGGAGGAGCTCTGGCTCTCTGGAAGGATGTATGTGGTTTATGAAGTGTGTGATCAGATTCACTGTGCCACAGAAAACAAGCTTGGGAAACAACGGCACTGAGCCTACTGTCTTTTTTCTTGCTGTATAAAATAACATTTGTACAAACAAGAAACTGTTTATGTTTTATGGGAGCAGTGAAGAGGAACAGGCCAAGTCAATACAGCGGGGGCCCAGCTTCTGGGGGGCGGCGGTGCTCCGTGTGCTGAGTAAGCCCTCTGGTTGCACACCACAGACAGCTAATAAATGGTTATCAATAATGGTAATGACAGCGGCTTCCACGTGCTTCTGCAATGCAGTGAGCTTCACAGTGGGGCACATCACACATCTGAGGACTCATTCAATTTTCACTCACGTCCTAAACTTAAGCGGTCAGTTGGAACAATAGTTTACATAAAAGGCCCACCCTGTGCTTTGCTTTGTGGCTTAATTTCATAACTCAGCTGCACCAGGGCCCCAGCTGCTTGCTTTGATTGAATCAGTGGACGACCGTGTGAATGTCCCTTTGGGGATGCTCCAGGCTGCATGCAACTGCAGATTCATGAAGGCCAGGGCAGAAACAGGCTGTGCAGAGGACACCTTACAACATGCACACTTCTGCTCATGTACCTGGAAAGAGGAGTGTCCCTGGAGGGTGGGGCAAGCGCACTGTGCATGACCAGTGTGGCAGGACAGACCTTCCTCATCCTCACCCCACTGTGCGTGGAGACTGAGAAAGCCACTCAGGGCATTTTCAAGAAGGGAAGGGGGAGAGAAGGGAGGGGGGACTATAGACCCAGGGGTGGCTTGGTACCCACCCTCCTCCCCAACCTGAGAACAGGGAAGTGATGTGGGGACGGGAAGGCAAGACAATGGGGGCCAGAGAAGAGAGGTCATTGGCAACACGGGCACCAACCCCCCATCCATCCCCCACACAGCCATGGGGGACCTGGGAGCGACTGTGCCTCCAAGGACCTTCTGGCTTGAGATGGGGGATCCTCCCACCGCAGGACCAGGACAACACTCTTCTTGACTTGTGAGTGTGATTGTGTGTCTGGTCATGCCAGCAGCTCTGCTCCTGACTTGGGACCACCAGATGCAAGGGCCATGGAGAGGCCAGCTAGGCAGGCCATGGCCGGGAGCCTTGGGCAGTCCAGGCACAGAGCGCTGCTCTGCAGCTCTAGGCCCCGAGCAGAAACGGGACTCAGACGCAGCCTCTGATCTGGCATCACCATCGGTAGTGTCATCACTCGGCTGTGGATGGCCTGGTTTTCTTCTCATTCCAGAACTTTACCTGGACAGTGGGATGTGATGTGTTCCTGCACCCAGAACCTTGAGCTCCTGATATAAAAGACCCCATCAATTAACTAAACTTGAAAACTCACAGTGCTACATCTGGCTGTAACTTCGCTTACATGAAATTCACACATTAGCCTTAAGTTACTTCCACAAAGTAACTTTCCTGAGGACCAGTATCAGCACCCAGAGAACAGAAACCCAGTCACCTTCACTCTTCACACCTTCACACCCACCCAAGCGGGCCCTGCAGGCTGCCTGACCACACCCCTTTGCAGTTGCCTCTGCTCTTGCCTGTGACCTCTATGAGTTAAACTTAACATCACTGGACTCCCTGTAATTAGGTGGCCATGAGGCAATGTCTGGCCAGTAAGAATCAGGCAGAAGTCCCTGCAGAGAAATCCCTTTCTAGAAGAAAATGGCAAAGGCTCCACACGAGAACTCTTTGTGCCCATCACACTTCGCCCTTCCTCTCGTATGTCCTTCCTGACTGGAATGTAGACGCGATGCCTGGCAGGGCAGCAGCCACTGTGCGATGTGAGGACAAAAACCCTCTTCTGAGAAGGGTGAGCAGAGCAGAGAGGCTGAAGAGCTTGGGTCCTGGCCGACGCCTGTGAGAGCCAGTGCCTTGGAGGTAGGCAGCTCAAAACTGCTGTCATAGGAGAAAAATTGGTTGCTATCTTTCAACTCCCTGTCGGCCGAAGCTTCCCTAATTTGTAGCCACCCTGCATGAAATGGCAAAGGACAATAATTGTGATAAAATCATACATACGACATATACACTTATGTGGAGAATTATTTTCAATGTATATTTATATCAACTGAGATCAGTTATATAAAATTATTTTTAAATTATAAAGGACTATACTGATGTTTTAAACTATATAAGATTACTCACCAAAAATAATCCTTCAAAACCTTAAAGTTAATGGAAAAATACCAACGCTGCTGAATCCACTGGGAACAATCCTAGCACAAGCCCAGTTGGGAACACTATTCCCCAACAAAAAGGAGAGGGTGTAAACGCCTGCCAGAGAGGGTTCCGGCAGCCTGCACGTCTCACTGGCAGTTGCCTTGGCTGAAAAGCTTTGCGGAATCGGATGCAGTGACAGAACCCCGAGGAGCCGACTGCAGGAGCAGACCGGGAATGGACCGTGGGCAGGCAGAGCAGGGCAGGGCCGGGAGCAGAAGCATGAAGGAAACAAAGGGCCATGTGACCACCTGAGCCCTGGAGAAGCCCCGGCCATTATGGGACGCAAGGGA
The DNA here is from genome assembly GCA_963574575.1 of Galagoides demidoff. NCBI lineage: Eukaryota > Metazoa > Chordata > Mammalia > Primates > Galagidae > Galagoides > Galagoides demidoff. The sequence continues at coordinate 29,547 of CAUYQV010068677.1, read as the reverse complement.
CACCCCACCTCTCTGCTGCTTAGCTGATCTGATTCTGAACTGGCGATGCTATAAATAAAGCCAGAAATAAATGTCCCATCAGTGCAGCCCTTGTTTGCTCAGTCCCTGCTGGACATTTCCTCTGCACGTTCAGCTCCTACATGAGGTTGCCTCCCTCCCCACCCTCAGGATCTCACAGCTCTGCTGTGGAGATGGCAGCTATGGGACCCTGGGGCCCCGACTAGCCTCTACCCCCATCACAGCAATGGCTAATTCGTCTTCTTTCTGTCTTGGTGTTCAGGTTTTGGCCAGAGCAATTGAGGAGGAAATAACCAAAGGGCCAACCCCGAGTTCGGCTGAGCATGTTGCTCTGTGCCGTGTTTCAGCATCGCAGTCCGAGTTGACTGAGGCAGGAGTCATTGCACCTGCCACCTGGTCACAGAACCTGACACGGAGCCCATGACCTGTGCCCAGTGGCTCTCAGTGCCATCATGAAGAAGTGTTTGTGAGACAGCATCAAAGTCTCCTCATAAAGCTGGTGACACTTCAGGCTCTGGAGAACAACGGCAGCTGGGGCCACTTGCAGTACTGACACTTTCAAGGCTGATGTGTCTGCCTCAAAGGCCAGCACTGTGATGAGCCCAACCTCACATGGCAGAGTCCTCAGGGCAACTTCAGGGACACAGGCCAGCAGACCTGGGCTCCCCAGGACTCCCATATGCACTGCAGGAGCTGAGTCCCAAGCTGCACCCACCCTGATCACAGAACACCCCAAAATGGGTCAACCCGGGACCCACAAACCAAGCAGACTTCATGACTGTTCTAGAGGAATCTTTCTTGTTTCAGCTCTTGGATACACATGGTGTGAACAAAACTTCCAGGTGGCAAAATGGACAGAGCCCAGGGCTGTGAGTCACAGGCCTGTCTGTGACAAGCCACACCACCAATGGCCAGTTGCCCAGCCCAGGAAGGCTGGCTTCTGCCCATGGTGACAAGTTGCTATCCTGTTCATTCGAAACAATAATGTGCCTACGAAACATGTGGACTGCAAATCGGCTTTGGGACGGAATCTTCGTGCCCTCTGGTCTGCTTGTGACGGAGTGTTTATTCTTCAGAGGGCCACCCCCACCACAACCGGTGAGGAACAACTCAGTCCACGTCCCCGTGGAGGCAGCCATGTGGAGAGCTTGGGGTCCGTGTGGAATAAACACTGAAGCCAGAAACGGCCCTCTTCCAGGTCTTCAAGCTGTTTAGACGTAGACAGACACACGCACCTCATCTCTGTGTCTGCCACCCCCTTACCAAGCAGTATAACCACTGTGTGAGTGGTGAGCGGAGCCTGTACATCAGGCCTTGCTCAGGGAACCTACTTACCAGTAGGAGAAACACCGACCTCCGCCTGGGCACCGAGGACGTTCAGGCCTTCTCTGGGCACCATGTGCAGGGAGCAGCAGCAGCGCTGCCGGGGAGATGACCGCCCCAGCTGCCCACCATGCCCCTGGCTCATCCCAAACAGCCTGCACCATACACAGCAGACACGCAGCTCCGAGGCCTCTGCCCAGCAGGGCCACCCGCCAGCACTGCTGCTCTCCTGGCTGGGGGACCCCTCTGCCACCCACACGGTTTCCTCTGTCACCAAGCCAGAAGGCCTGGTGTCTGTCTATCTTTCTCTTTCTATTTCTTTCTCTGTTCCTCTCTCTTTTCCTTTCGTTCTTTCTTTTCTCTTTTCCTCCTTCCTTCCCTTCCTTTCTTTTTATGAGTCATTTAACCTTTTTCTTTCAAAAATCAGAAAAAGGTCCTTTGGGACAAGGAAGAACAGAAACACTGCCTTGTGGGTCCTTCATTTCAGGGCGTCAGCCAGCCCTCGCTCCTACACACTCCACGCAGGAGCTGTCTCCACTGGGAGCACCACAGACATTATGGTGGACAGTGGGCTGAGCCCTGGGGGTCTGCAGGGACTGACAGGGTAGCACGTGAATGTGACTGCCCCTTCCCCACCAAGGCTGGCCCTGACCTCAGCAAGGCCAGGGAGTGGAGGCCTGACCTGCCTGAGAGGACAGTGGGGGGTTGAATGAGGGCCACCAAAAAGAGACGTCCAGTAGGAGCTGGGCATGTGGCCATAGCTAGAAAAAGGTCTTTGCAGATGTAACAAATTGAAGTCTCAAGACAAGATCACCCTGGATTATCCAGGAGTCCAGTGACAAGTGTCCCTATAACAGAGTGAGCAGAGAAGGCCCGGAAGACGAGGCGGCCACCAGCCCAGGAGAACCAGGCCACTGGAGCTGGAAGAAGCAACAGCAGCTCCTGCCCTGGAGCCTTGACAGGGATCCCACCCTGCCGACACCTTCATGTCAGGTCTCTGGTCTCCAGAACTGCGACAAATGGCTGTTGTTTGTGATCATTTGTCCAACAGCCCCAGGACACTCACATGGACAGAGCAGGACTTTGGAGCTGTGCTAACTCTCAGTTGCCCCTTTCTGTTCAAAAGGCCCCTATGGTCAAGCCGTCAGCCCAGCTCAAAAGAATCCCTGGCTGTTCTTTGACCCCTGGTGAGGGAGGCATGAACAGCCTCACATCAGTCAGAACAGAACAGAGCTTCCATACTTAGCCATGTCTCCTGGAAATACTTTAGAAAGTTCTTAAATCAATAAGCTTTTAAATTTCTACAAAGAAAAATACAAATTGTCTTTCACATGTCAGGACCCAGAAGAGGGGAATTAGGGACAACTGTGGACCTGCCGGGCACCAACACAGGGGAAATGAAAACTCCCACCTCTGCTACCAAACAGCTGTGTGACCTGAGCGAGTCACTTAACTGCTTTGCAGCCGAGTCTCTGACCCGTGTTATACAGAAATCATCCCCGCAGCTCACAGGGCTGCGGAGGATCCACTGAGCAGTTCATGTGGACAGTGTGGGGCGAGTTTGCTGAGCCCTGTGTCCCCAGGACCCCTGCACAGCGAAGGACAGTCAGCTTTGATGCAGGAAAAGCAACTAGGAGCATGGCCTGCTGGAGCCAGAACTGACTACACAGGGCTGCTCTAACTTTACTGAAAACTGTGCCTGGGACAGAGTCCTCTCTGCCACCAAACTGCCAATTGTGAGGCACCAACTTCCTAAGGGGCCTGACCCCTGCTCCTAGTAAATATGACCCTCTTTGGAGGTGTTTTGAATTGTAACCCCACCTCACATTCCTGTATCAAAGACCCAAACCCAGGACCTCAGAACATGACTGTATTTGGAGATTTAAAGAGGTGACTAAATTAATATAAGGTCCTTGGTTTGGGTCCTAATACCATCTGACTAGGATCCTTTATGTTATTAGGAAGATCAGGACACAGAAGAGACACCGGGGACATTTACACACAAAGACTACGTGAAGACAGCAAGGAGGTGGCCATTTGTGAGCCAAGGAGTGAAGTCTAGGAGACCCCACTCTGCTGGCACCGTAACCTTGCACTTCTAGCCTCCAAAACTATGGGAAAATCAATTTTTGTCTGAACTACCAGCCTTCTGTGCTTTATCACGGCATCCTTTGCTCAGATCCAGGCAGGCTCAGGACCACTCGGGGGAGGCAGGTTAATGCAGGTTCCCAGTTCCCATCCTGATGCATGAGTCAACGAGACTGAATTGGAACCCACCCTTCTAACAAGCCAGCTCAGGAGCCCTACAGGTCAACCCTGACCCACACCACAAAAGGACAACTCCAGGTGTGGCTATGATCATAGCACCAGCATCCCCCAGAGAGCAAGAGAAATACAGCCAGCTCTCAGCACCCGCCTGGACCCCGAGTTGGAGCCTGCAGGTTAACACAATCCCACAGGACCTGTGAGCACAGCGAAGGCTGCGACAGCCGCCTACAGGACGTCACCCACTGTCACCGATGGTAAACCGTGGGCTCTTTATGACCTCCACCAAAGAGGGTATAGGGAAAACCAGAACTCTGTTGTAGCTTTTCCTGCTTTAAAGCCTGGAGAATAAATTTGCTTCTGAATATTAACACTTGGGTTAGTAATAACTGTTTACAAGATATACTGTACTACATTGTAAAAATGTTACAGAATGATTACATGAATAAGCCACATAAATACATAGGGTTTATTGTACATCCATGAAAGCTTAGTTACATTTCACACATTCTTAACCCACTGTATTTGAAAATACAAAATATAAAACCAACTTAAGTACTTCCCACATTAAACCAATTTTTCTTTTCCTTTTTAATTTTTCCCACCTTTTTAGCTTTCTCACACCATAATAAAATGAAACAGAGAAAAGTACATAAAAAGAAAAACATTAAGTAGAATTTTTTAAAACTTTTAATTTACCAATCAATTTAGTTATTTTTAAGACTATTCCCTGTGCCTGGCCTGCCCACGGAGAGCAGAAGGGATCATCTAGTGACCCACCAATCTGAGGGCCAGATAATGACATATGCACTGCTGGGTCAGTGAGACACGGCCCTGCTCCTCCTCCGGCCCCGCCATCCCCTGAGGTCAAATGATAGGCCAGAGGGACTGGGGGACAGGCCCAGGGCCCAGTCCTGCCTCAGCAAGAAGGCAGCCTCAGCACTCAAAGTCATAGCAATGCACAAAGGACTCAAGGGATTGTCACATGGGCTGAGCGGTTAGGCAGGTGGGTGGTCCTCCCCCCGGATGCTTCGATACTTAGCCATGTCTTCTGGAAAGACTTTAGAAAGTTCTTGAATCAACAAGCTTTTAAATTTCTACAAAGAAAAATATACACTGTCAAGATAACTTTGTTTGTGACCCATCAGTCAAAGTTAAAGACAACACACTGTTCCCTGCATAGAGCCCTAAATCTCCTCCTAAAGATCCAAACCAGGCCTCCCCTCCACGGAGCTGCCTGGTCCTCTGCTGCTTGCCTAATGCACGCAGCGCGCCAGTCCCAGACGAACATCTGCAACCCTGTTCAAGGTATACCGGCACCTACCTGAAAGAGAACTATGTGTTCAAATAACACCTCTTTCCTCTTGTTCAAATTAAAAGAGAGAGAACCTCTTTGAGGAAGCCAGCCACACAGGTGGAAATGATTTTGCAGATAGAATAAGTAAAAGGAATCTTCAAATAATATTTAATTAAGCAATTATTAACTTGAACCACATCAACTCACTGTGTGCAAACAGCTCAATGAAAAGCTTCCCACACACCTGGAACCACATTATCTATTCCAAAGTCTGTGGCTTCTTGATCCTGCTCACAACATAACACTTACTATGATCACAGAAGCAGGAAATAGCTGCATCTCTTATAAGCCATACTAACAAGCAGCACTACAGGTACAAACATAAAATCATACATCATTTAGAAATAAGTTTTCAAAGGGGCTCTTCGCTCCAGCACTGCAACTGCTATTTAAAATACAACTTTTGGAAGTTTAAATATAACGCCCACTGAGCAGAGGAAGGCCACAGAACTAACTTGGGACTTTCACCATCTCAGAGGAGAGGAAATGAATCAGCAGCTGCAAAGAGAGGAGAAGCTGTCCCAGAGGGCACCCACCTGGCCATGGCCTGCTGGGACCAGCACCTACATGCAGACATGGTCATGTCTGCTGCACAACTCTGACGCAGCTTTGCCAAAAGGAACAAAATGACCCAAACCAGCACAACTTGCCACTGATAGAAAACTCTATGAGGTTCTGAAGGCGTGGCTGGGTTCAGCAATTCTTCAGTCATAAACTGACAAAAGGAAGATGATATCGTGGGCTCCACGTGAACAAACCACAGCAAACACCACCTACAGCTCCTACTACTTACCTGTAGTCCAGAGTAAACCCCGGAAACCCTCTGACCTGCATGTGCCGGGGCAGGCCTCCTGACAGAGCTCCTCCCCTCACCCAGAAGCACCCTCAGAGTGCCCAGAGGACACTGTGACCACCCCCTACCCAGTGCCAGTCTGCAGCTGGGCAGGCACCAGGCATCAGCAAGAATAGAACACTCATATGCCCTGTGCTCGTCGAGCTTAAGCAGCCAACGAGGAAACAGAACAGAGAATCCTGACCAGGGCTCCCAAGGAAAGTCACTTTAGACAAGGCTGGTAGAAAAGGCCTCCAAGGAGGTAAAATCAGCTGAGACCAGAAGATAGAGTCCGTTGGGCAGAGAGAACATGGAAGAATTTCAAGCAAAAGATAAGAACACAAAGGAAAGGGTCTGAGAATGTTCCAGAAACAAAAACTTGGCCAGTGTGGAAAACTGTGAAAAGAATAAGGGGCAAGTGGCAAGAGAAGCAGGCAGGGCTGGTGCTGCCAGCACCAGAGAGGCCACTGGAACCCAAACAGAGAAACAAAACGCCAAGGTGAACCATATGTAAGTCAATATAAGAAATAAAAAATCCATGTTACATGTTTAAGATGAAGTTTTCTAAATCTCATCAAGGCAAGGAAGTTTCTGTGCAGAAGTTCATGGCAGTAGATATGGTGAAATGGCGTTGGGAGGTCAGAAGCCGGAGAAAGAGAAGAAAACCAATATTCGAGAATCCTCCAAACCAAAGAACCTTGACTACAAGGAAAGCCTGAGACAGCAGGAATCCACACAGCAGTGACCAGAAGGCAGCGACACAAAATGCAGACTTAACAACGAAAACCACCAGTTAGCCAGTGACAACTGCCAGGCACAAAAATGAACCTAAATTTTCTTAGATCATCAATGGGTCTTCTATGCTACCACAGGGCTCAGTGATATCTAACTTTACCTACCGCCTATGACAATTCAGAAATCTCAGGTGGTATGTTATGAAACAGCTAGTGTTCTACTATACACGAGAAAGAGTGACAAAGGGTCACGGAAGCCCCACTGGACAGCCTCTCTCTCTCCCAGTCTCCCGACACCATTCCTGTTCAAGGGTCTCACCTTCATCGTGTCAATCTTGCCTTTAACTTGCTCATTCTTAGCCAGGGCCCTCTCCAGGCACTCTTTGGTGTAGAGTTGGGGGTTTCGACCTTGATCTATGTATCTGGAAACATGAAATATCTCAATTAGCATTCTCACAAGTGATGCCTATTTTTAGTTTTCTGAAAATTATGGCCAAAAAAAATAGTCTTTCTGGAAAGAAACTTTACAAAAAAAAATCTATATGTATCTACATGTGTCCCTGTTTAGACAAAACTAAGTCCAGAAACCAAATTAAGATTCCCTCATTTAAACAAGTACAGATAATCTGACTTAATATAAAGTCTAATATGAAAATTCATGAAATAAGTAATGACCCCTTATAAACTCTAGCAAGCTTCATAAGCTATATCATTTCACACTTATTCAACATCTGCATTTTTCAAAATGCTTTCATGCTATTACCTTTTTGATCATTACAACAACCTGTAAGGTAAGGCAGTGTTTGACAAAAAAGAAAACCAAACACATCCAGGGCTTCAGGTATGGGCTCCACAGGACAGTTGGCTAAGACATAGGCTCTGCTCAGGATCCAGTCCCACTGCCAGAGCCTCTGGTGGGGGCACAGGCAGCTATAAGCAAGAGAGCACCCTCTTTCCCGACCACTCCAAAACTCTTTTACAAATTGTTCTACTGCTTAAAGGAAAAAAGTGAGGCAGAGAGGGGACCATGACGTACCACTTTACTAAATACAACTAAGTGACTTAAATACAACAGAGAAATTCTGTCATTATTTCTAAACAGTATATACCTGTTTCTTGAAATTTTCAACACTTTCCCCCAAAATATCTTTGTTATCCCTCAAGATTGAATTAAACTACCTAAATCAATATCACCAAATTTTCACCAACTGTAGACCATCTGCCTATTTCTGTACCCTGAAGAAATTCATATCATTCAACTAAACTGAATTATTCATTATAAAAAAATTTTACAACCACCACCAACGAAATCCAATTTAGTTTTACGTAGGCAAAACTATACATCATCATTTCAGATTAAAGATACAATTAAGTTACATTTCTTTTTTTCTGAGACAGAGTCTCACTTTGTCACCCTTGGTAGAGTGTGGTGACATCATAGCTCACAGCAACATCAATTTCTTGGGCTCAATTGATTAATCCTCTTACCTCAGCCTCCCGAGTAGCTGAGACTACAGGTACCTGCCACAATGCCTGGCTATTTTTAGAGATGAGGTTTCACTATGGCTCAGGCTGGCCCTGAATTTGTGAGCTCAGGCAATCCAACCACCTCGGCTCCCAGACTGCCTTGAGGCGTGAGCCACCGTGTCCTTATTAAGTTACTTTTAACTGTATATAATCTGGCCTTGACCAACAGCAAAAGACAAATATAATATCACAAGTTTCAGAACACTATTCTGATATTTTTGAAATGACACAATAAAGAAACAAAATTATAATCAACTCAAAACTAAATTCATCTATTTCTCAAAAAAAAAAAAAAAAAAACCCCTGACAGGCTCACAGAATGGGTTGACCATTTGATGGTTTGATGTGTCCTCAATAACCAACTGTTTTGAGCAAGAACATCTCACATAGAGTGGGCTATTCTACAACCCAAGGGTGGAGCCCGCACTTGCCAACACTGAAACCCAAAGTCTTAGAGCAGCGGTTCTCAACCTATGGGTTGAGACCCCTTTCTAACAATGAAAATATATCCTGCATATCAGATATTTACATTACCATTCATAACAGTAGCAAAATTACAGTTATGAAGTAGCAACGAACATAATTTTATGGTTGGGGGTCACCAAACATGAGGAACTGTATTAAAGGGTCATAGCATTAGGAGGTATTAGAAAGGTTGAGAACCACTGTCTTAGAGGAAAGGACCAAGGTTTATGTTCATATCTTTACCACAGTCTCAGTCCATGTATAGGAACAAGTGAGTTAAAAACAGACGCTGTACACACATCACAGTTTGCAAGGAAACTTCCAGCCTCTGTTCCTTATTAGAACTCACAGGTCACCCTCGTGCGGAGACCCCACTAGAATTTCATCCTTCCCCTCTGCCCACCCACCAGAGCCACGATGCACCATGCCCAGCATGAAGTAGTTATTAATATCATAACTTCACAAGGCTTATACCTGAGATTAATATCAAGAGTGATACTTACTCAAAAACTTCTAAAGGCACAGTAATATCATGAAGTTGCTGTCTGCACTTATCAATATCTTGTAAGCCAGAAACAATAAAATTCCTGGGGGAAAGGCAAAAACAGGAATACCATTAATTCACAGGACAACACAAACACCACCCACCGAACCACCCAGCCAACTAGTGATAACACACCTGGACAGATAACACACAGCTCACACCTCTTTAGTTATCTATGAATTCCTGGGACACATTTAGAGTATTGGAAGACCCTTATATATTTGTTATTTTCCTTCTAAATTAGAAATTGCTGGTAAGGGGTGGGGGTGTAGGAAGGGAAAAACATAAGCCTTCTCTCAACAATAACCCAGTTGTGTGGTTTCAGTTAACACGTGGGGCAGGGAACTATACTCAAAGTCTGACAAAAAGGAAGCTTCTTGCCTGGTTTAACCTCAGCTGCCCTCAGCCTTCCTATATCCTTGGGCTGACCAGGGTCCTGACTACTTCCATAGCCCTGGGTACGGAACCCGAGGCTGTAATTAAGTGTATGTCTGTGTCCCATAAAAATCCCTAATTCTTTCTCAGTCAGGTCTATACAGCAGGCAACTTCCAAGCCTCACTCTCCCGCGGCCTTTTTAGTGCACTAGCTGTGGGTCCTGCCTTCCCACTGGGGACAGGGACAGAACTCCCCAGAGGGTCTCCAAGATGAACTGCTGGGAGGGCTACAACAGAAAGCAGCATTTCCTTGATGGGGCCCCAGAAATGAAACTATTGCCTGGTCTTGATTAGGTTTCAAAGTGGACTCTCAAGAAAAGGTCCCAGCAAGGCAAAACGGGGCGGCAGGGCGGCAACAGGCCGTGGAGAGGGCCCCACCCCCACTTGCAGCCAGGGAAGGGGGCCCGGGGCAGAGCACAGGCACGGGGAGGCCAGTGGCTCGGGCCCAGCCCAGGCTCCCTGACCCCGAGCCCCAGAACACGCCGCCTCCCCAGCCCCGAGAAGGTCGCCGGGGGCCTCTGGCCAACACTCACAGCTTCTGATTAAGCCCGGCCTGGCTGCTGGGCTGGAAGTCGCTGACGATGATGCCGAGCTGCCGAATGTTCTCCACAAACTTCTCCAAGTGTTCCTCCAGGTGGTCAAACTTCTCCGCCATCGCTCAGGAGGCTCCGTGGCTTACACAGCGAAGCCAGCACTGGCACAGGCGTCTTCGCGCTCTCTCTCTTCCTGCTTCCGTCTGTGTGAAAACCACTTCCGTTTCCTCAGAGTGGGCGGGGCTACCTCGGGTGGTGTCTAACTGCCGAGGCGGGCGCCGGACTCGGGGGCGGGGCTTCTCATGGGGCGGGGCCTAGTGCTGGGGCGGTACTGCTGATGGAAATGGGCGGGGATTCTCGTGGGGCGGGGCCTCGTTCTGGGGAGGGGCTATGTGTCAAAGGAAGCGGCTGTGTATCTGCTGCTGTCAGTCCAATTGGTGGTGTCTCCGTGTTGGGGCAAGTTGAAGACTCCAACTAGAGTCTTCAAACACCCACTTAGCTAAATTTAAATCCTAAACTTTGCGTGAAAGACCCAGGACAGGTAGTCTCCCTGCCCTCCAGCTGGAATCCCTGGGATTAGCGCTGGGCTCCTGCTTCTCGCTTTTTGTGATTAGCTGCCACCTGCTACTTAGAGGCTGCAGATTCATTCTGTAAAAGAACCAAAAGCCCTCGCTTCTAGCCATCTTCCCTCATCCCTTTCTAAGCCAGCCCCTCACCCCCTCAGGCCAACTGTGACAAAACAACACCTTAGGGGTTTCCCTGTCTCAGAAAAATAACCTCCCTACTTCATAAAGCTTCCAGCTGATCACTTATCTTACCGAAATTCAATTTGAACATACCGCTCTGGTGCTTCAGGGACTTTTCTGCCCTTCATGCCTAGCTTACTTCTCCAGCCTGTCTGGATTCCTTAAGCCACAGTGAGTTCCTCTTTCACTGACTATGGTAATGATGGTGGTCTGTACTTTTTGAAACCTAGAGTCTTAGACAAAATGAGGAGTTCCTTTGTTAGATCATCTCCAAAGTCCATCCCAGCTGAGACCAGAAATGGAAACCTGGAGGAAGTGATTTGCCCAACAGACTGAATCAGAGACTCCAGTTGACATGATAAACAGAACTGGCCTGGGAGCCTCTCTTTCCACTCTGAATGCAAAATATTGGATAAAATGCCCCCCTCTGGACTCAACAACAGTTGAGAGGAATTTTAGAAGAAGGTGTAAATATAATACGTGACAGAAAAAAAGACAATTGGAAGAGGTAACAGTCCTCAATTTCCTAGGAAAAAAGAGATAGATATTATTTAAAGCTTATTAAACCTAAGCCTTGAGAAGTATTTATTTTTAAATTTTAAGGACATATCATTACTGTAATATATGAGTCCCAAACTAGTAGAGAGGGAATAAATAAAACACAATCAATTCAACAGACATCAAGAAAAGGAGGGAATAAAGAAGTAAAACACAAGCATGGAAAATAAAAAGCACAAAATAGGCAGAAAATAATCCAATTTTTAAATAGGCAAAGGATCTATATAGAGACAGTTCTCAAAAAAAGACATAAAAATGGATAATAGATGTATGAAAATGTTCAACATCAATAATAATTAAGGAAATGCAAATTAAAACATGAGATATCACCTCTTAGCTGGTTAGAATGGCTGTCATCAAAAGACCAAAGATAAGTGCTGGTGCGGATGAGGAGAAAAAGACACACTTGTAGGGTGTCGGTAGAAAGGTAAATTAGTACAGCCATTATGAACAATAGTACGAAGTTCCCACAAAACTCTAAAAATAGAATTATCATATAATCCAGCACTTCTACTCCTGGGTATAATGAAAGGGTTTCACATCAGAATGTGGCAGAGATATCTGCACTTCCTCCTTCATTGCAGCATTATTCACAGCAGGCGAGTTACAGAAGCAACCTACTCATCCACAGATGGATGGAGAGTGAAGAGAACCTGCTACACACACGGTAGAATACTATTCAGCCAGAAAGAAGAGCAAAACCCTGCCATTCACAGCAGCACGGGTGGAACTGAATGACATTCTGCTCAGTGAAATGGGCTAGGCACACACAGACAGATACTACATAATGTCACTTATAGATGGAATCTAGAAAAGTTGAACTCATATAGAGTAGAAGGGTGGCCACCAAAGGCTTAGGACTGACGGTAAGTGGAAGAGAAAGGAGGAGATGCTGGTTCAAAGGGTGCAAAGTTTTAGTTAGGCAGAAGGGATAAGTTTTAGTGATCTGTTACACAGCAATGGTGATGATAGTTAAAAGTAATGCATTATGTAGTTCAAAATGGCTAAAACAATAGATTTTTTATTTTACTTTTTCCTTTTAAAAAAATAGATTTTATATGTTCCCACCAAAAACAAACTATAGGAATTTGAGATCATGGATCTATAATAGCTTGCTTTAGTCATTCCACAATGTATACAAGAAACATCACATTGTACTCCATAAACAGACGCTATTTTTCAATTAAAACTAAAATAAAAATGTATCACAAGCTGTGCTTCCTGTTCTTAAATATTTTTTTGCCTCAAAAAAAAAAAGTTTACAGAAACCAAAGGCTGCCTGTCTTTCTACTGTAGCTGAGACTCTCCTGGAGTTGCTCTTCCCTGAGGGCCAGAGCCTAGAGGTTTATCCCTCCTGTTTCTTCCCAGCACTGGGGTTGTTCCCACTGCGTCCCAGGCAGGGACATGGTTTGTGACAGGCTGGTCTCTAAGGAAAGCAAGGCCCATGGCAAAGAGCCCTCGCCTCCCCTGGCCTGGTGATCTCATGTTGGTTGCCTGGAGCTGCAGTAACAATATACCACAAGCAGTAGACCTGGGTCAGTCTGAGATCAAGGTGTGAGCAGGGTTGGTCTCCTCTGAGGCCCTGACAGAGCATCAGACATAGAGCCTCCTCTGGTTCTGGGGGCTGATGACCATCCTTGGCCTCATGGCTGGTAGACAGATCATTCCATCTCTGCCCCATTCACACAATGATCTCTGTCCGAATTTCCTTTTTCTAGAATTTAACTATGGTAGACCTCCTTATAATTTACAGGAGAGATAAACTTTGACAAAGCACGTAATACAGCAGAACCTCTGTGAGTTGACCACCCAAGGGACTGTCACAAACTGGTCAACATACAGAGGTGGTCAACAAAAGGAACTAGGCCAACTGTACTGATACATACATGAGGTGCATGTCCAGTCTATGAAATTAGGTCAACTTAAGGAGGTGGTCAACTCTAGAGGTTCTGCTGTAATTCATAATTGCCCTGAGGCCCAAATTTGAATCCTATTTCCTGTAAGTCTGGTATGCACGACTGAGTCAGACAGTGAAAAGCAGTAGAAAGTTAGGTGTGGTGTGAGGGTGCTGGGGCCAGGGGAGCTTCAGGTTTGAGTCCTTGGCCTGCCACATACTAGCTGTGTGACACTGGGCATGTTAGCTTAACCTCTCTGAACCTCTGTGTCTCCACTGTAACAGAAAGTCAGTAATAACAGAGTATTGACATGAAGGTGGGATGAAGTAATGCCTACAAAGAACAGAGGCCTCATAGAGTATGATCTATCGTTATTAATAACTATCATATTGTAACTATGGTATTTACGATAATGAAGGCGTCTAGCTGGCAGCTTCATACTAGTCTCCAACCTGCTTTGCTAGTCTTTCTTTTCTTTCTTCCTGTACTATTAGGGAAATTATATGTTATTGTCTTTTCCTAAATGTGGAATTGACAAAGTTCTGGGACACTGTTTTCTTGGCTATTTGGGACCTACAGTATAGATCATAACTCCTAAGTAGCATGAAGTATGATAAAAGCTGTGGATGTATTGGCATTGAATTATATTTCTCACAATCTTGAATATGTTAGAGTGCTTCTGACTTTGGACATGTCTTCTGTTAAAAAAGAAGAATGCCTATCCATTTGTCCTTGTGCATTTTAAGAGGATAAAATTAATAATATGTGAATGCCACATAAAAGTAAAGGTATTGTGTTCTATCGTTGCTCTGTGTTGCTATGGCAACCACAGCAGATGGCCTGCCCAGGTTTTTTTCATGGCGATAATGTCCTTAGCCTCTTTTGCAGACAGGTGGCCATGTAACACAATAACGTCCAATGAGGTGCAAGCAGAAATTCCTAGATGAGGCATCCCAGGAAGCTCTTTAAAGAGGGAGTCTCAGTTGACACACTATATTTTTTCCTTCCTGCCTGGTTATATCTACCTGGAACTCGGACGTGATGCTGGAGTGAGCAGCCATCTTGAAGTCATGAGGGGACAATCTTGAAGATGAAAGCTAAGCAGATAAACAGAAGGAAGCTTAATTCCTAGCAGCATCTTGGCAACATCATGGTCTGGACTTCCTACCCCCAGACTTTGTGTTACATGAAAAAAAATAAAACTTCTACCTGGTGAAACCCATACAACTTGAATTTTCCATTACTTACCATTGGATGGCATTACCTGCCTAATTATAAAATACAATGCCTTGGGGATAAAATCCCACCCTCAAATGGACTGGATTGCTCCTTAGCTTCCTTACCAGTAAACAACGCTGGTCCTAATCCTCACCCCGTGCTCTTCCTGGCTATCTGATTTATTCCTAAATGTCACCTAAGAAATGTCCTATCACCTCCTGTTTTCTTGTTTCTTTTTGCTTCACCATACGGATTAGATAGGGGCCAGGGAAATGCTGAGTTCAAGGTTAGAAAGTCACAGTAAAGACGTATGTCAAAGTACAATTATTGTGGAGATGCTAAGCCAGGCTGAAATGATCACATAAGTAACACACCTTTTCGTGAATAATACTCCCTATAACTTTTCTCCTTATAAGAAAGTCTTCCCTGCACCATAGACACCTGGCTGAGTCTGTGTTGTCCTGAACATACTACAGAAAAGGGCCCCAGTAGAAGGAAAGGTCAAGAGAGGTTCTAGGACCAAAGGTACCAAGTTAATCAGGAAAATATCCCCAGATAGCCTTTGGCCTGGTGTATCTTGGGTCAATTATATATTGCATTTTCATTCAGAGCTCTTTTCAAAGTGATCTTGAAACAGTGATCTGTTGAACATCAGGTGATCATCTTGAACAGTGATCTCCTTATTTAGCTGGTAAATGCTTCACAAGGGTCAGCTTTACTGTCTCCCATTTTAGAAAATAAGAGAGAAACTGAAGGGCGAAGTGACTTTCCTGTGACACAAGTCAACACGTGTGTGTTTTCCACGTCTCTCCTTTACTTTTAAAGGGTCATTTCCCCAGAGGTAGAAACCAGGCTTTGTATAGAACTTTCTTTCATTCATGGCCTGGTCTCTTATGGATCTGTGATGAATACTGTAGATGCAGATGATGATATTACAGAATGAAGTTGTGCCTAAAATGAGGATCAAGGAAGTATAAGCTCTGCTTCCACACACCCTGCTGTTGACAGTCTGTGCCAAGATGACCGGATGGGCCTTCTGCAGTGGCCCCATGACACACGGGCACTGTCCTTTGGTTTGGAAGGCTGTCATTCAACCCAACAAGCCCATAACGCTCCTGGGAATTCTTTGCAGAAGACCCATGTGTTGAGGTCTGCAAGCATCTAAGAGGGCAGAAGTCAACAGAGTTGCCAGAAGGTTCTACACACTAGCACACAAGCTCTCTAGGACAAAATCGGAAAAAATTGTCCAAGTAATCAATGATTCTGCAGCCTTAGGACCACCTGTAGCCTTCTGGACTTTGAGCACAGCCTTTTGACTGGATCCAAATTTTGCAGAATGTATCTTTTTAATAAAAGGAAGTTTGGATTTGATAGAGGGGCTGCCCTTGGGGATCTGAAGAGTCATCTGTGGCCACGAGGCCACAGGTTCCCAATCCCTGAAAGTATTTCACTCAAGACTTTGTATCCAACTCAGCTTCTGAAGTAATTAATAACGCTGTTTACAGAATTGTGTAAAGATAGGGTGCTGCCAGCCTGCACCCTGACTTGAGAGAGAGCACAAAACTTCAGTTAGAAGGGCAGAGTAAGTTCAAGAGATTAATGTATAACATGGCGACACAGTAATGGCATACTGAATATTTGAAAGTCAAGAGAGTGGATTTAAAGTGTTTTTATCACCAAAAAGTGCATGTTGAGTAGCTTGAT
This sequence comes from Galagoides demidoff, assembly GCA_963574575.1. Lineage (NCBI taxonomy): Eukaryota > Metazoa > Chordata > Mammalia > Primates > Galagidae > Galagoides > Galagoides demidoff. The sequence continues at coordinate 13,393 of CAUYQV010068677.1, read as the reverse complement.
TTAGTCATTTCATAATGTACACATATTTCAAAACATCGTATCGTACACCATAAAAATATACAATTTTTATTTGTCAGTTAAAAAATGAAAATTTTAAAAGCAAAAACAAACCCAAATTTCCCTTTCTTTAGGATGCTGGTTCCATTGGATTAGGGCCCTCTCTGAGGGCCTGATTTTAACCGAATTTCCTCTGTGAAGGCACTGCCTGTGTCCACGACGCCACGTGCTGAGTTCTGGGGGCAGCCCTCTAGCATATCCTTTTTGGCAAGGGAGAGAGGTACAACCCGCCACACTCTTCCTGTTCTGTTCAGGCTCACTAGCACCTTCTCTCTGTCTATACTGAGACATAATGATGACTAATTCAGGATCAGGCCATGAGACGTATAATTATGATGTTAGTCCTACATTTTGGGGATTTATGATTATTTATTATCAGTTCTGGTTTTCATTTCCATGAACTTTTTTTCTCCTATCTCCTCCTATTGACAGTGGCTACAGTGAGGACAGAGATTTAAGGTTTATAAAATCTACCTTTCAAAATCATCCCAAATGGAGCCACTGAGGTCCCAAAGCAATGCTAACGCACCTATCTCCCTATTAGCCCAGTGAGCATTGTTCTCTGCTGAAACCAAAGCCTTTTAAACCCACTTATATCTATGATGAAATTCTCCCTTTTACTCTTTAAACAGCCAAGTAATACCTGTTTTCCTTTGTTTCACAACCTAAATACTGTTGGTTTGTTTACAAGAAACATTTTAGGATTTTAACACTTTAGCCTCCAAATGTAAATGAAATTAGGCTGGAAAACACCAAGTCAGAAGCTCTGCTGTTAGGAGGCTGCATGAGTAAAACCCGCAGAGCCTTGCACACTATGTCCCCAAAGTCAACCGGAGCTGCCCCTGAGACATTTCCTCACTTCTAATACCTTGTGACCTTGAAATCTAAAGGTCTTCTTTCTTTTTCTTTTATTTTGTTTTTCATGCACAGTGTTATTGCTCCATCAGCACTCAAACCCTTAGCAATGCCACATTGGAACATTTTCTGCTATTCATTCTAATTTATTCTAAGAACCAGATTCAGCTTAACTTTAAAAAAATGTAGCCATCCTCCTAAGAGGGTGGAACAGCTGGCTTCTGCTTTACAGTTTGAGGGCTTTCGGCACATTAGCGATTCTGGCAGAAGGGAAGATTTGCAATTCTGTGGCTTTGATGGTGATGATGATGGTCATGATCATACAGATAACAATATTTGACGTTATAATAATTATATAGATTATCCCATTTATTTGTTATAACCCTAAGAGGAAGCTACTATAATTTGAACCATATATGGTCAAATGTAAGCCAAATGTTTCCCTACATACAGAATTGGGAGATAGACTAACTCCAGTGGGTAGAGGCTGCTGTACGCTTTATCCCCAAGTGTCACACTGACACATGAATATTCAAATAAACCAGGTTTTCCCTCATGCCATTAGGTTCACACATCAATGAGAGCGCCTGACGTATATACTGAAAAGCAGAAATTATTTCATGCTTTTACGCTAACAAGCATTGAGAAACAGTAAGATTTCTTTCCTATTTTCTTTTATATGCAACATTTGTATCTCTTCCTAGAATTCTGTAATATACATCACTGAGATTTACAAAGCAAAAAGATGGGATTACACTAGTCCAGTACACAGATTGGCATGTGATCTGATCTGCAAATGTAAGGATGCAGTTGATTTTCATTACCTGGTTTTTATTAAAAATTTATCACAGATTCAGAAGAGAGGACAGGATAGCATTACAGAAATGGGGATAAAGTGAAGCATCTAACTCTTTAGCATATCACACACAGAGAAACAGAAATACAAACCCTTTCTGACTTGAGTGCAACTGACACTCCTAGGTCTTTCAGCACATTGTGTAAGTCTGGGGATCACTGCCTTTTCTCAAAATTAATGACATTCAGCTGAAGCCTCAATTTGTCTTAGATTCTCCCAAGAGAAATGGATTGTGCACACATAGGATCTTCTAATCATGATGATCCAGGAAACAAAGTCTTACCTTGCAGAAAATCCTGGTGCACGTGGACCGGGCCACCTGCTGTGGTTCTGATCAGGAAAGGCAGATAAGCAGGAAACTGTCAGGCAAAGAGCATTTGAAATAGGCAAATTTAAAGCAGCTTTTGTCAGAAAACTCAGCACTAATATTGTTAAACTCTCCCATATGGAAGATGGAGGCTCAGAAGGACATGGCCAAGGTCTACACAACTTGGAACAAAGACATGACTATCAATGCCAGGACACAAAAACCACACCCCAAGAAATTTGGGGCTAGAAAGTTGGCCGTAATTGTGCTGGTCCCCAAGATAGAATCAAACATGCAAGAAGTTTTTATAGGAGAGATATATATGAGAGAAAATAGGTGGGAACCAGAGAGACTGGAAGAATCAACAGAACAAGATGTAGGTCTGGAGGGCAGAAGGGAGACAGCGAGGCTAGAAGCATCTCAGACTGCATCTTGGTTCCAAGGAGAGTTTGATAAGACCACAGAGAAATTCTCCAAACAAAATCTCTTCCAGCAGAGTTTCAGGTGTCCCGGGAATGGACATGCCCTGGTATCTCTGCATCCTGAAGTCATTGGTGGAAGCAGCTCACAGGAGGAAAAAGTGCAAAAGATTTCAAAGTAGATCCTAGGGGCTCGTGGTCAATTCCATCCCACCCACCAGACATCTGGGAGACACACTCTCTTGGGTGCCACACTAGGACAGGTAATCTAATAGCAAGAGTAATGGTCATTTATTGACAACCTATTCAGAGCTGAGAATTGTATTAGATAGTGTACATCTATTAAAGGCAATTATGAAACAGTCCTCTATGCTAGGTATGAGTGCTCCCCATTTTTTCTATAAGGAAATCAGAGTTTAGAAGGGTAAATATCTTACCAAGACCACTCAACCATTTCTTACAGAGGTGACATCTGACCCTAGGTCCTTTGAGCTTCAAATACCATGTTCTTACCACAACAAACAATTGAGAGAATTTTTTCTTCTACAATAAGAAATAATGAATTTCTGACCTTACTAAGCCAAGAAGTTGAGTGTTTCTAAAGTATAAGCAAATGCTGCATGCATTCTGCTGGATTCGTAAGTGACCAGCTTTGAAACTGGCCTCATCACACTTTCCCCCCAGGGGACTCATGACTGCACTGGGCCCTCCACAGCCCAAATGCTCTTCTTCACATCCTCCTGGCTGTCAGCCAGTGGAGCTCAGGCACGGCCAGGAGGGGACACAACCCCGTACATCTCCACTGTGTGACTTTGGGTCATTTGTAGACTTGCCTTGTTCCTTTGTTTTCTCCTCCTGGAAGTAGAGGAAGTACGCCTACCCATGTGTAAAACCTCCAGCGTTTGATAAATGCCATTCCCTTCAATCAGCCATACCCAGCAAGCGCAAAGCCAAGCTCTGCTGTTTGTACAGAAACAGGCTCTTTTTTCCAAAAATGTATTTGATTGTGTCATTCCTCAACCTGCAATCTTCTGCCATCTTCCACTATCTACAGCAGGGATTTTAAATCCCTCTGTCTGCACAGTCCCGTTCTTTGCACCATGTACTTGTTCTTGCCTCTTGTGTGGGGCGGTAGGAGGGAGTGGATTCATCGCCCCTTGAGGAGGGAGGTAGACTCCCAGAAGGCTGGGATGCACAGTACAAAAACACTCATCCTCCAGGGAGTTGAGCCACAGTCCTCAATTCTCCTTTTTGAATTGCCAGTCCTCAGAATGAACTCTGAGTCCTCACCACCTGGCCAGAAGCCACCTTCCCACTGACCAGTGCCCTGAAGTCTTGCTGGCCTCTCACCACTGCTGCCTCTTCGCCTTTGCTGGTTTCTTCCTCTGCTGGGAAGGCCTTCCCACACCTGGGAAGACATTTCCACACTGAAATGTCAGCATTTCAGTGAAGCTTTCGCTTAATGCCTCGGGTAGAATTAATAACTTCCAGGTCGGTGCTGGTACCTCTGGGTCCTGCTCCCCACTGACAGATGGTGAGTCAACGGAAAGGTGGCCTCCACCTCTAGACGAATGCCTGTGGGGAGGCTCTTCCCATCCCACAGAAGCCCACTCTTCCCTCCTCCCATAGAAATTGAAGCCAGGCTCATGACTGCCACCTGCCTGAAGTCAGCAGTGGCCTTGGGGCTAGAATTTGAGCAGGTCTGGGACTGGGACGTAAGTTTTCAAGTGCATCTTCAACATGGCAATGACTGTGTTCCCACCAGGCAGGTGACAAAACCTCAGATCAGCACTGGCCAGTAGAACCTCTGAGATGATGGGGATGTCCTCAGATCTGTGCTGCCCAGTGTGATGCCCACTGGACACTTGGAAAGTGGCGAGTGCAACAAGAAACTGTATTTTTAATTGCCTTTAAATTTATTTAAATTAATTAAAATTACCAGCAGCTACTGTATCAGACAAGTGTGCCCCTAAGGATGAAGAAGCAATGATCTACAAAGAATATGGGTCTTGGAACGCCCAGTGGGGCAGAGCACCCATCTAAATGGACAGATCATCTCGGAAAGACTGAGTGGAAGAGAAAGGTGAGTCACTATTTTTAGGGCAGTTAGGGGGCAACCATGGCATATAGGGATAGCAGGGTGTTAGAAGCTTAGTATCTGAGGTTAAATCCCACCCCTGCCACTTAACAGCTGTAAGAGCTTGGGCCAGTTATCTCCTCTCCTAGGATTTCAGATTTCTCATCACCACACTGGGGGTACTGAGAGCCCCCCCATCATCTCAGGTTGCTGTGAGACTTAAATGAAGTAGCAAAGGTGAAATCCATAGAATGTGGTCTCCACATTTGCAAGCTATTAGTATGAAATTTGGGGTCTATTTGTTACAGCATCTTAGCTTAGCACTATACAGCCTCAGCCCAGCCCGAGGTCCATAACTAGTACATGTGGGTTCCCATCACGAGTCCACCATTCACCACTGGGCAGGTCACTGGGCTTCTCTGCACCTCTGCTTTCTCATCTCTAAAATGAGGGAAGTAGTGGGCTCTTCCTTGCAGAGTTCTTGGGGTAATAAACAAGATGATGCCAGTGAAAGGCTGAGTTGAGTGCCCGGCCCACAGTCAGACTCACTATCTGTAAGCGCTGTTCTGTGATGGGTCATGTTGTCACGTCAGTAGCTGGGCAGGCACCTCAGGGGTAGAGACTGTCATTTCTCTTTCTGTTCTTCAATGAGCAGTGCAGTGAAGATGCTTGACAAATGGTTATGACATGAGCAGACGCTGGACAAGTAGTTCCTCTAGCATTATACAGTTTCCCTGAAAACCTAATGCCTGTTGGGATGCTGCTCCGGACAGGTCCCTTGCTGTCAACCCAGCGGTACTTTAATAGCTCCAACAAAGGGGCTCTGTCCCTTCCTCTCAGACTCTCCCGAGGGCCGACAGCTCTTGCCACGCTAATGAAGAGTCACTATATAGCCTCAGCCCAGCCCGAGGTCCAGCCAGAATGACTCGCGTGGGCAGACCCTTGGCAGGGGACACCTCCAGGATCACTCTCACAATTGCCTGCCCTGAGGGACACCAAGCTAAGTGATGATGGGCGGCTGGAGCTTCAGGGCCTTGGCAGACCCCGACTTTCCCTGACTCCCACAAATAACTGGCCTCTAAGCAGGAGCCTGATAGGAAACCCTCGTTTAAGGTCTTGCTGAAAGAGAAGAGGGCCTGGAATTTCACCCATGGTCAGGGCTGGAGGACGGGAAGCCAGGTGGTCCTGACAGAGGCCCCAAATTGGAGGGCATGAGCTAGACCTGCACACGTGTCCAGTGATGAGTCCGGAATGAGGGTGGGTGGCACAGGTGTGGGATCTTAGATTTATTTTCACCATATGTCACTTTTCAACCTAGGGCACATAAGAGAACTTGGGATGGAAGGGGTTTCTAGAAAATTTTCTGGCATCCTGCATTGCAGGGGGGAATACAGGTGGTGCCGCCCTCAGAGCAGACGGGGCCAGCAGAAGCTACGAAGGATTAGCTGTCCACCTGGAGAATCCCCGAGTATCCCAGAAAAGCACTGGGCCAGGGAAGAGCTTGGAGAGGAGGGCCTGAGGTCGGGCACGGGGCAGGTCTGAGCCAGCAGCCAGTGGCAGAGGACATGGACCACACGTCACTGCACTGTCCTCTCCAGGCGAGGCCTGGGGACAGGTGTGCTCCCACATTCCCAAGCCCAGCAACACACACTGAGGACTGTGGACTGCATGCGTGCTGCTGGTCGTGTCTCTCGAGTCTGGGACAGACGTGTCTGAGAGTAGAAAGGAGCAGCCCAGCTCTTGCCCTCATGCGCTTCCCAGGCTCTCACGTGGGTTATTCCCACCTCGCATCAAGTCTCAGATATTAGAGAGGGGCAGAGACTGGGGCATCCTCACTCCTGTCATGCCCAGGTCTTAGAGAGAAAAACCTCCCAGCAAAAGGGAAAAAGGAAAGAGAAAGGAAAAGACGACCGAGGTAGGGGGGCGAGGTAGGGGGGCCTCTTCCAAGGCCGTCTGGAGCTGCTGGGGGGAGGGGAGTAAGAGCCGGCAACCAAGGGACCAAGTCCCACCTTCCCTGCCGCTTTTCCTTCTGAGCGCAGAATCGGCGGCTCCTCACAAGGTCTGCCCTTTGTCTCGGCACTGTTAGAAGTGTGAAGGGGGTTTCCAGTTGTCACAGCACCTGGGAACCGTGCGAGCCTCCGGTCACTCCTGCACAGCAAGTGACAGCAGACGTGGCACTTAAACTTCATCTCTCGGGTTCTGAGTCTGCAGTGAGTCTCCAGGGGCCGAGTCTGGGCTGCTCAGGGCTGCTTTCCCTCTGGGCTTTGTGGGGGGTGGGGGATTGTTGTCTCTTCCAGCGTCAGTCTAGACGCTGCCACATTCCTTGGCCCTTTCACAGAGCTCCGGCCTCGGCCTCGCTCTGTCCTCACCTCTCCTGACTCTCAAGGCTCCCTCTTTCTCTTGTAAGAATCCCTCGGCAAGAATCCTTGTTCACCTGGATAATCCAAAATAATCTCCCTAAGTAAGGTCAACAGATTAGCACCCTTAATCACACTACTGTAACTCCCCTTCCATGAAACGTGACATCTGCACAGGGCCCCAAGATCAGGGCATAGTGTGTATGGGGGGGATTGTTCCAGCCCCCCCCCCGACACTATGGCACACGTAGGTGGGGACCCAGGGAGGCTGAACACTGGGTCAGTCCTACACAATGAAGCGTCTCCCCAAATGTCATCAGTACCCTCTTGAGAAACCAGCCAGAGCTCTGCTAACCTGCCAGTGCTGTGTGGTGGGGCATGAAAGGAGGGGGAGGCTTTGCCTTCTACCTCAAGTTTCTCTCTGTGTCTGTAATTACAGCCTCCAAAGAAGAGAAAGAGAAGGGCACCTTCCCTCGCTTCTTGTGAGAGGAAGAGAAACAGGAGACATGACACAGGATTCTCCACGGTCAGTGCAGCCCCCCTCTCATGCTCAGGTGACGGCTCCCAGGCCGCCCACGGCAAGTGAGCAGGTGACCTGAGGCTGAGCCCAGTGAGGGAAAGCTGGGGTCACTTGGGCTGCCACGCCACTGGTGCAGACCCGAACGGGAGCCAGAGCTGCAGGGTCCTGGGCAGCCTCCTAGTCCATCCAGCATGCAGGACTCAGGTGCTGGGATTTGAGGGTATGGTGGGTGATGCCCGTTAACCCTCATTGCACATAAGAGAAAAGAGATAAGAAAGCATCCTGGTAAAAATAAAAACTGATAAACCATGAAAAATAAGACTTTCAAAAACTTACTTGTATTTTTCAGCTTTTGCTGTGGCAACAAATACCCCCATCATGGCGATGGCAGGCACCACACGCTGTTCTGTGGCTCACAAGGTCAGCGAAGGGCCGGGGTGCCATGGCCTGGCTGGACTCGTGCAGGTCAGCTCCATCTTCTCATTCCATCTTCTCCTCTCTGGGGCAGCTGCCAGTGGGGGGCAGAGAGCCTGGCCCAGGTGCAGGCCCACGTGCTCTGCTCTGGCAAATGTCTGACCACTCACATCCTCCCTGGCCCAGCACAGGCAGGACAAGGCAGACGCACCCTCTTTCCAGAAGGTCCCCAGTAGGAGGTGAGTGCCCACAGGACACACCGCCCTGCCTCAGGGAGGAGCAGAATCCAGTCACTGTTACCTGTCATAAAACCGACCCGGGAATTCCACCTCACCCGAGCCCTGGGCCCCACAGTGGTGAACACTCCCTGGGCTGGAAGGACCCACTGCCCATCTCTCCTGGTTGTTCCAGAGTTTCGTCCCATTGAGCATTTGTCCCACATGGAAGGGTCCTAGGTTGGATAATGTATGATGCAGCCATCCTGTTCCAGATCCACCCAGAAATGCAGATCCCATTGTCCATGGGCGCGCATAACGCCCCTCGCCTCATGGCTAACAGACTCCACTGACCAGTGAGGCTGGGGCTCCTTCGTGAGACAACATCCCCACTGTGGCAATTGTCCTTGCATGCCCTGGGGTAGCACGGGGGAGACCACAGTGCTGGAGCCTCTCTGTGTCACCTGCTATTGAGGGCAGCTGTGGCAGAAAGTTCAGTGTTCTCCATGAAAACTGGCATGAGGCCACAGGGCACCATGTCCTGAGTCTCCCAGATGAGCTGGGATGCCGCCCGCATCCCCTCCGGAGCCTTCCACATCCCAGCAGACCTGACACACAAGGGTGAAGCTGCTCATCTGGCCGAGGAATATGATCTGAACAGAGAAGACCAGTTAGAACCATCTATTGTACAACTGAACACATGTATTTACCTGTTTCTCTTCAAAAAATAGGACCGGGTTTGAGCACAGGGTGCTTCCCCAGACCCAGATAAAGTGCCCTATTTATGCCCTTCCCTGGTTCTGCCAGGAAAGCAGAACCAACAGGAGACGTGTGTGTGTGTGTGTGTGTGTGTGTGTGTGAGTGTGCGTGTGTGTGTGCGCGCACGCGCATGTGAGAGAGAGAGAGAGAGACAGACAGACAGACAAACAAACAGAGCGAAATTTTAAGAAATTGGCTCATGTGGTTGTGGGGACCTGGCAAGTACAATACCAGCAGGACCTGCTGGGCCTGAGAGCCGGGGAGAGGTGAGCCACAGCTCAGGTCTGAATGCGGAATTCCCTCTTCTTTCCTATTGCTCTCCAGTCCTTCCACTGGACTGTGTCCTACTCATGTGTGGAGGGTCATGCACTTCACTCGATGTCATCTGGAAAATCTCTCAGAGAAACATCTGGAATAGAGTTTGACCAGATATCTGGATACTACAGTCACGCCAACTTGACAAAAATCAACCATTACAAATAAATGACTCTATAGAACTAGGGACACTGAAGGCTTAGGTGAGTCTGGGGCCACTCCAGGTTTGCGGGCAGAGATGCGGGTCCTGTTCAGCTGGAGCACAGGCCTCAGGGATGAGTCCTGTGGGGGGAAGAACCACAGATCTTTGACTCCCCAGGGAGGAGCTCTGGCCTCTGCGATGTGACCAGGGAGAGTGTGGCCTAGTCCACGGCACGGAGCTCCTTGGCTATGGCACAGATCCACGTTGGAAATGAGAGGGATCGGGAGGGTTAGAGAGGCATTGCCCGGGGTCAGCAGAGGACACACACGTGGACAATGTGTGAGTGAAACACAATGGAGCATTCCAGAAGAAAAAGTCAAAGGGGCAAGTGTGATGGCTTTTGGCTTGCTGAGGTTGAGGTCTTTATGGGCTGTCTCCTGGAAATGCCCACAGGCAGCTGCGGGCATGGCCTGGTGTCTGGGCGGGCTGCAACAGATGTAGAGAAAGTGGTGCAAGAGATCTCAGGTCATTAGTCACAGACCGTTGTTACCAGTACTGGGTCCGAGCAGGGTGGCCAAAGGAGAGAGGGACGGAGACACAGAGACTCCTGGGGTGGGAGCCCGGAAGTCTGCTATGCTGCAAAACAGGGGAGGAAGGACCTCAGAAGGGAAGAAGGGCAGGGTGGCCCTGACACACCAGGAGAGTCCCAAGAGGGAGGCACCGGCGGGGCCAAGAGAGGGCACTGTCTCAGGCAGGACAGGTTAGCTCACTGGGCACAAGGGTAGGCTGGCCACAGAGAGGGACAGCGTGGCAAGGCACACTCGGGGCATCTGTAGGAGGTAGAAACCATGGCTTTGTAGGGACAGATGAGGGTGACGGCATGTGACCAGTGAATGTGACACTTAGGACGATGCAGCGTGCAGGGTCATGAAAGGTCTCGCTGTGGTTTGGGACTGTGCGAATCACAGATGGCAAATACCCTCAGCCAGGCTGGGTAGGGTGGAATAGCACTGGGGCTCTGCAGAGCTGGCACAGGCCGGGTTCCCTCACAGTCCCTTCATGCGTGCTATTCCTGTAATCCTCCCACAGCCTGGCACTACGGGGATTACTGTTATCTCTACTTTTCAGATACAGAGCAGAGGTAGGAGGGCTGAGAGGCTTGTCTGAGGTCGCATGGCTGGTGGAGACCTGAGCCAGGACCGAGCACAGCCCTCGGCCTGGAGTCTGACCTACAATACACAGCACTGCCCACCCTGCAATGGCTCAGAAAGATGTCACCAGGAGACACTACCTCACAGGTTTTCTGTTCACTTGGACCGTCCTTGTCATAGGGCAAATGGTGTTTTCCAAGGATATATACATCATCCCAGCCCCTAGAACCTGTGGGTGTGACCTTATTTGGAACAAAGGGTATTTACAGGTGTAATTCCATTAAGGATCTACAGATGAGGAGACGGTCCAGAGTGGGCCTAAATCTAATAAAAAGTGTTCTCGTAAAAGACAGAAGAACAGACATACACAGGTGGAGATTGGAGGGATGTGGCCACAAGCTTGGACGACCTGGAGCCACTAGAAGTGAAAAGCAACAGGAAGGACCCCGACCCCCGCCTGGATCTTCAGAAAGAACGTGTTTCTGCTGACACCTTGAGTTCGGGTCTCTGGGCTCCAGAACTGGGAGAAAATAAATTTCTGTTGTTTGAAGCCACCATGTTTGTCCTGGGAAACTAACATACTCTAATGTCAAAGCTTTCTTTTTTTTTTCTTTTTCTTTTGCAGTTTTTGGCCAGGGCTGGGTTTGAACCCGTCACCTCCAGCATATGGGGCCAGAGCCCTACTCCTTTGAGCCACAGGCACCGCCCCTGATGTCAAAGCTTTTTAGGCCTCCCTAGAGTCTGTCTGGAGCTCATTCTCTGCTAACCCCAGGTCCTAAAGGCCACACCTGGGTCTCCAGGAAGTATTTCATGTTCCACAAACAGTGGAATGTCAACTCAGAGTGTCTCTCGAGGAGCTGTGAGTGTCTGGGCAGCATAGCAGGAATGACAACTCGGAGTGTCTTTCAAGGAGATGTGAGTGTCAGGGCATCTGACATCAGCCTCAGTCTTCAGGGGCCTGCATGGTGTGGAGCATGGCAGCGGCCTCACTCTTTAGCAAAAATAACAAGTTGGCATCTGGGTATAAGATTGGCTCAAGTATGACTTTTTTTTTTTTTTTGAGACAGGGTTTCACTGTGTCGCCCTCCGTAGAGTGTGATGTTGTCACAGCTCACAGCAACCTCAAACTCTTGGGCTTAAGCGATTCTCTTGCCTCAGCCTCCCAAGTAGTTGAGACTATAGGTGCTCACCACAATGCCCAGCTATTTTTTTCTTGTAGTTGTCATTGTTGTTTAGCAGGCCTGGGGCAGGTTCAAATCCTCCAGCCCCCATGTATGTGGCTGGCGTCCTAACCACTGAACTACGGGCACCGAGCCTCAAGTACAACATTTTCAATTTCATTTTGTGTTGTACAACTTCTGCTCCTATCGTGCAGTCCCATCCTCATCACCAGAAATCATTCTTTGTCACACAGTGGGAGTGACCAGAAGCACCTAGACCTTCAAGGAGAGGGCTGGTCCAAACCCTCCTGCTGCCCTCTGCTGTCTGACCCCATGGGAGAGACTCAAAAGGTGCCAAAGCCCCTAAGTGGCCCCCAACAGCACCCTCCCCTCACCTGCAATATTGCAGCTTCCCTCGGGCCATTTAAAAGTGTGTAGCAGTGAACTCCAGGCCTCATAGGAGCTGGATGACAAGACGCTTTGATACTATGCTTTTTCCAAACCTAATATGCTCTAATACTATGTTTTTTTCCAAATCAAGATCTAATAATTTGTGAGCCATGTAAAATTGTTAGAAACCTATTTTAAAGTAGGGTTCTGGGTGTATCCTTGGTATCTGCTATGCCGAATCAGCTCATGTGCACGTGCTCACAGCCAGAACATCACAGGCATCCCGGGAGCTGTGCTCTCAGCTTGACTCTACGTGCTGATCCAGGACCCACTGACCTGGGGGTGACACATGTGTATTCCACGGGCACGGCCAGCACAGAGGGTACCCCACTGTGGTTCTGATTAACGGTGCAAGTAATACTGTGGTGACTAATCATGACGGGAGACTGAACTCGGAAACGCCCGGCCACTGACAAAGGACTCTGCACCTAACTCAGAATCCACTCTCATCAGTTGTCTGTTCTAAGGTGAACATTTTATACCCACTTCTGTAATAATTTCTGGCTTTTAGAATTCCACATTTTCCCAATAGCATATGAATCCTTATTACTCGAGAGTGCAAATTAACACTTCTCAAAACTTAGCACTGTTCTAGATTCCGACGCGGGGACGGAGATCAGATGTTGAAGAACCCCTCTCTGGCGGTATCTGCGCACGCACTGCTGTGGTTGACCTGAGAAGTCCATCTGGGCTCTGGCCACTCCTTGGTGCAGCTCCTTGGTCTTATCCTTACACTCTCTTTACTCTGTCACGGGCTCTTCTCTGTGGGACCGCATCTGGGTGGACTCAGCAGATGACGGTCAGACGTGTCCCTGCACCCAGACTTGCCAGAACCTCTCCTGAAGTGCTGAGGTCAGGAGACTCAGCTGACTAATTACCACAGTGCATGGCTGGCTCAGATGGGTGACTCACTTGGGGCTGGGAGAAGTACCCTCAGGTCACGTCCTCGGAGGCCTTGGGATGCCTCACATGCCTTTTCCCCAGTGTATGTGTGTGTGGGAGTGTGCATGTGTTTATATATGAGTGTATGTGTGAGAGAGTGTACATGTGTGGGAAAGTGCCTGTATGCCTGTATGTGTGTGCATGTAAGTGTATGCATGTAAGTGTGTATATGAGTGTGCATGTTGGAGTGTGCATGTGTGAATGTGTACAACTATGTGAAAGTGCCTGTGCAAATGTGTATGTGTGTACGTGAGTGTTTGCATGTGAGCGTGCATGCATGAACGTGTACACGTGTGGGAAGGTACCTGTGTGTATGCATGTGAGTGTATGCATGTACAAGTGTGCAGAGGTGAACGTGTGTGGGGGTGCATCCATGTGACAATGCATTGTGCATGTG
>CAUYQV010068673.1:0-26683 GCA_963574575.1 Galagoides demidoff | reverse complement strand
TTGATATCGAATGTCACATACATACAATAGAGGACTAACTTAATCTGGAGATATTCAGTAATCACTTTGTCTGTTTATTAACATGCATCACCAATTGTTTCTTTGGAAAATTACTAATATGTAGTAAAACAGAGCAAGATAAAATTTCTATGGTCCATCTTACAAGGGTACATGTGAATTTTTCTAAATGTAGAATATAAATGTCTTAACACAATTAGAAAATGCCATGAAGGCTATGTTAACCAGTTTGGTGAAAATATTTCAAATTGTATATAAAACCAGCACACTGTACCCCATGATTGCATTAATGTACACAGCTATGATTTAATAAAAAAGAAAATCAAATGCATTTTTTTCCAAACAAACTCAAGCTGTATTAAATACAGTGAAGAAGAAGGAGGCAAATGTTCTACAAAAACTCTATAGTAGAACATTTTGTGTCATAACAAATGAGTTAATAATTATAATGGATAATTACCTAGAACTTCTCATATACATATACCAAGGATTGTTCTGTTTTATAGACTATGTCACTCAATCCTCTAGCAACCCTGTAAAGTATTATTATTCCTGTTCTGTAGAGGAAGATACTGAAGCATAGCAGGGCTAGGGCCCTTAGTCATGACCCCACGGCTACTCAGTGACAGAGCCAGGGTCTGAATACAGGTGGTCTGGTTCTAATGCATGTGCTTTTAGTGATAAGCTAAACTACTAATTTAGCTAAAAAATAGTTATTGCAGTGTATCTCTAAGTTTGCATACGTAAGACATACACCATATATGTGCATTGATGCATATAGGTTAGATAGGCCCTAAAATGCTGACAGTTCTTATCTTTGAGTAGTGGAATTAAAAGTACTTTTATTTTTATCTTTATGGGTTTTTTGAAACTTTCAAAGTTTTCTACAATTCACATGCATTTCTATAATCAGAAATAAAGGCAATGAAAACTTTGGCACTGTATTATTTCTACTTAACGTGCGATAAAATCTTAACATGTGAAAAAGACTAATAGCAGGGTAATCATATAAATAAGTTTCTGCTCATCTATTAACTATTTTGCATAGCAGTCATTTGTTATATCTTTATCTACCACATCCAACGTAAAAATAACTGAATGAAGTCCCTACCTGCTGAGTGCCTATCTGTGCTGGGCACCTTCATGCTTACAATACTCCTGCAAAGCAGATATTATCATCTCCAATTTACTAATGGGTATGTGGAGCTCTGAGCAGTTATGTACCACAGTCAAGGCCACATAGCTACTCACAGGGAAAAATTGGTCTTTAACTTCAATTTTATTCAGCCAAAAAAGGGAAAACAAAACAAACAAAAAAACCTTACTCTAATGCTGTAGCATTTCCAAAATTGATTCCTCGAGCTAATAGTCCTATAATTGGCTTATCCTTTCCATCCTCCCTATTCTACAAAATATATGTGCTGTTGGGGGTTGTGCCTGTAAGGTGAAATATATTTGGACAACACTGCTTTCTGTATTCCCCTTCTAGAGCATCTCAATGAATATTAATAGAATAATATTAATATAAGGATATAGAAGCCCTGCAGAGGGAAATTTACACTTATTAGCATAGAGCAGCATTAATGTTCTAAACCAGAGCTTCCTTAATTTGAGACTGTTTACAAACTATGTGAGGATTTTGTTTTAAAAAATGCAGATTCTGATGCTCTTGGTCTTGGGTGGGGTTCAAATGAACTCCCAGATGATTAAGATGCTACTGGTTCAAAGCCAACCCTTTGGGGAGCAAGGTTCTAAAAAACACAAAGAGGAAAGTGTCATTAAGGAAATGACACTTTCAAGGAGCCCTCTTGGACCCTTCCAGGGGAACTGCAAGATAAGAATCAGTGGCCTGCAGGGCTTGTTTTGAAGGATTGGTCTGAGAAGCTAATTGACACGGTGGGTGCCATTGAGAGGGGAACCTCTGTCCTGAGCTATATCACAACTGACTAACAGCTAAATTCCTACTAGAAAATGGAACCCTTTAAAGGCTTGTTTTGGCCCCTCAACAAAGGCTTTGTGTAGTTCTCAGACAACCCTGACCCTACTTTAATTCAGCATGTCAAAACACCATAGTTTGGGGTATTTGTTTCTGAACATTAAGACCTTGCTGTGACACAGATCTCACTAGTTAAGGAAAGTTATGCTGTTGGTTTGTATCGTTAATTGATTCCCCTTACCCCATCTTCCTCTGTCCCTCTTATAATAACAAGGATTGTATCTGGTGGAGGGAGCAAGGGTCTTAGAATGTGATTTACCTGAGTTAAACCAGAGTTGGCTACTTGCCAGCTTAATGAATTTGAGCCCTTTATCAAGAGTCCTTTTCTACTAAATGTGGATCCTGTCCAAATTGTTAATGTTCTTCTGTGAGGATTAAATGAGCACATACTAAGTCTGTTATATGTGCGTGTACTACCTCTATTCCCTCTAACCTGTGATCCTTGAACAGAATCTACATAATGAGAAAACCTCAAGTACTCTTTGACTTCTTCAGGCATCTCAGGTAAAATGCCCTTCTTTCTGGAGGCTTTCCCTTCTCCTCTTCCCAGTCAAGTTAGCCATTGCCAACACATGCTTCCAAGTCACCCCTATAGTTTTGGCTTAATCTGCCTTCCCTATTACATCCCCTGAAGTCAGAAACCCTCTCCGTCCTCATTATTTTTGAATTTTCCCTACTGGACAAGTGCATAGTAAATATTTCTGGATTGATTGAATACATATATTAAACTCTTTAACCTAGCCCCTTCTGTGACTCTCTGTGTAACTTCCGTGGTTATAAGCCCCCAAGGTGAGTAGTGTAAAGAACTACTCCCTCAAAAGATAAGCTCTATTTGTCAAAGAGTAGTTCTCAAAGTATCCTTGTTCATTCTTCTGTAATATTATTTCTGCCCTTAATTTTAAAAGAAAAGCCTGCAGACGTCAGTGTGTGTGTGTACCTTTTTGCGATCAGTGAAATGTAGTACTATTCACACTGAGCTATGGCCTCAAGATTTTAGTGCTCTACTTGTCTGAAGATTAAAAAAAAAGGACGGGATGGGCTGCGTTTGATGGAGACCACTTTCTCCTGTAGCCCTGCTGCATTTGATGGAAAGCACTTTCTCCTGTAGTCCTGTGGGGCATTGTTAGAAACTTGTTGCCTAAAGCAATACACTGGCAGATTCTGACAAGGGGTTTGAAGACTGTTTTA
The DNA here is from genome assembly GCA_963574575.1 of Galagoides demidoff. NCBI lineage: Eukaryota > Metazoa > Chordata > Mammalia > Primates > Galagidae > Galagoides > Galagoides demidoff. The sequence continues at coordinate 23,481 of CAUYQV010068673.1, read as the reverse complement.
AATCAGAGATAAACATCAGACTGTGAGCTGAGTGTCTTTTTCTCAGACACACTGCAGTCTTGATAAAAAAAAAAAAGTCTTTAAAATTGAATGTGTATAATAATAGCAGACATGCACAATCAGTATGAGTACTCTCTTGAACAAAAGTCAGATTTGAAAACTTGAGAGAAAAAGATTAAAAAAAATTGGCTGCCATATTTAAAATCAGACAATGTTATTTTTATTATAAAAATTGAAAGTGCTCCCATCTTAATAATGGATATTTATACTGGGCATTTAATTTGTTTAATGCAATTAACAAGAGGTCACCTTGTAAAAATTGCAACTAAAAGTAATTCAGCCTATAAATACTTTAGATGGAATGTAATTGTCTCACATGTATAAAATCCATCTTATTAGCAGTTATTCTGAGGAGAGTAGAAATTCTTGCCAGAATATGACATCTTTCTAGCTTTTTTTTCTCATTCTAATCCTTGATTAGATCTTACACTGTTATTATTTTTTTAAAAAATACTGTTGTGAATGAATACAAACTCACAGAAATCCAGCTTGTGGAGATGTGTATGAGAATCCTCTATGAAAGTTTAGAACCTAAATGCAGATAAGACAATTTTCCCTCCTGCCTCCGAGTACCATGCATGGCACTCCCTGTACTATTATTTCATAAACAAGCACCTTGCTAATACGGTAAGCACAAACTTGTATGTGTGCAAATGATTCAGATGTATGTTGTGGAATTTTACCTGGGTCAATGCCATAAAATACAATTGAACACTAACTGAAACTATTGATCTTCTTAAACCAGAACTATGGTCTAAAAGATACCTTATGAAATTAAATAATGTTAACAACTTTATTAGGAATAATGTTTTCATTGTGATTTAATTCTCCCATTGCATTTATCCCCAGTTTTGAGAGAAAAGGAGAGAGAAAGACAGAAGGGAGAGAAGGAAGGGTAAGAGAGAAGTCTAAGGAAATAAGTCATGAGATGGGAAAAGGCTTGTGTATGGAGCAACTATTAGAAGTCGTGATCTAGTCAGGTGCCCAGGGCCAGGCCAGACATTTGAAGTCCTAGATTGGAAGTCACATGAGACGGCAAGGGCTGTGCACTTTTGGTGTTTTGCATATAGATGTCAATGTGTAAATGGTCAGTAAAGGGCTGCAGATTGGTAGATGCTGATGAGTTGGGTTCTGAAAGATGTACCTACAGACCCATGGCGGAGATCAATAAAGATCAATCAATAACTTCAACCTAATATTTCCCCATGGTTGACCCTGCCATAATATGTAAAAATTCAGAGACAAGTTACAGCCGTGCATCATTTATGGACAGGGATACATTCTGAGAAGTGCAGCCTTAGGTGATCGTTTCTTGTGCAAACATCATAGCGTATATTTACACAAACCTACCTGGCATTGCTCCTGGGCTGCAAACCTGTACCACATGTTATCTCACTAAATACTGTAGATAGCTGTAATACAATGATAATTCTAAACATGCAAAAGGTACAGTAAAAAGAAGATATTGTAACCTTAAGGGACTATCTTCATACATGTGGTCTCTTGTTGACTGAAGCGTCTTCATGGGTCACATGGTTTTTGGCAGCAAGTAATAGAAAAGCCAACTAACAGTGATATAAACAATAAGGCCATTTGTTAATATAAAACAAGAAGTCCAAAAGTAGGCAGCTCCATTAAGAACTCAAATCCTTTATTTATGTATCTCTTTAAGAGCAAAGAAACTTTCCCAGAGCCTCCTGGCAGACTTCTTCTCCTGTCCTACTGACCATAATTACATCACGTGCTCCTACCTAAAGAAATTACACCACCATGATTAGATTTAGCCAATCATTACTGGTACTAAGGCCTATTTTCCCTGAAGATTAAGGCTCCTAGAGGATGGTAAATGAAATCTAGATCCCATTAACAATAAAGAGGAAGGAGTGGAAGTGGGTAATGGCTGTTAGGTAGTTAAAAAGCAGTGAATGCTCTATAAACTAAATAAATTCTAGTCACCTCTTAGATGCTCCAGGGATGCTTTCTGCTTTATTGTTGTCTGAAAAAACAAAAAATTATATACGTGAGGACTTATGATTTAAAAAATAACTTTGATATTTGATGCATTTATATGTTCTACCTGACATTTACGCCTCCAAAGGCTTTTAAAAATCTGCGGATAAGAAAGAGTTTAAAGTAAAATCCTTTCCTATTGGAGTCTTAGAATTTTTGAACCCTGTAGGATACATAATCCTACAGATTTCTTGGCTTCAAGATTCATAAGCAAAAGTACACATGATTATATTTAAAAGGCTGCATTTCTTAAAGATAACAAAAACCAGTAGCATCTTTAAGCTTCGTGGTATAGAAAATAGAACACGTTCAGCCATTTGATCACATCTGGCTTTCTGTCAAGCCTCTGCCTCCTACTGTGCAGTAACCTAGGATTCCTTTTGTCCTTCCCAGCTTTAGGCCCTGAATCTGTCAAGGGTAATATGCCAAAAAATTAATTTCAGAGTCAGAAGTTTGAAGTTGAATCCTCATTCTTCCACTTGACTAATGGCTACACTTCTATAATTTACTTGGATTTTTGGAGACTCAATTGCCTCGATTTACCTGACATCCCCCTGGTTTGAAAGGAACTCGCACAAAAATCATTGTCAGTGTAAGATCATTTTTCTTCATGTCCGGATTTTAAGCCTCCTTGCACAATGGTTCCTCCACTCTGAAGAGACTCATCTAAGGAGAAGGGCGAGAGTTTCTCCTCTCTTTTCTCTTCCATTGCCTTCTTTTATTCTTTTCTTGCTTCTGCTATGTCCGGGTCTAATAAATGTTTTAATCATGAATTAACCATTCAAATTACCTGCAGGCTATGTTCTTAAGCTTCATTAAAGTAACTCTTTAGATTGCTTTTTTCCTATGTACAGAAAAAAAAAAAATGACAGTGTAAAATCAGTGTCCCTTCTTCCTCATCCTCAGCAGTAGTTATTCATTCCAAGGATGTAGATGAGACGCTGTTCCCAAAGTCGTCATAATCCATTAGGAAAATCTTTTTGTATTTCCTTTGTGTTTCTTCTCATGGGGAGTCTGTCAAGCCAGGGAAGCCTGCAGCCCTCCCCAGAGTTGCTGACAGTCTCACTTTGAAGGTGCTGCCACCAGAGGGAACTGTAGTCACAAGTTTTCACAATGCCTCTCCATAGGCGCTGTATATTTCTAAGAAAATACAAGTTGTTCAATGAAACGAAAGCTGTTCAACATAAAATTTTCTGAGGAATTAATTGTATCAAATATATGTAGAGAATCATTAGACATTTTATTATGAAAAAGATCTCTTCAGTGATTCCTTCTTTACACATAGATTTCTAAATGTCTCCAATAATAAAATTCATCCATGAAAAAATAGAAATTGCACAGGAATAATAAAAATTATATATATGGTATAATTTTCAATTGAAAGTAGGAAGTGGTTTAATTTTTAAATATTCATTCAAGATTTAAATAGGCAACTCTCTAACTCTATTTTATATTATAGAATGAAGAAGTTAGTTAGCATATAAAACTTGCCAACTAGCTTAAATGATACTGCCATGGATCTATCAAAGATACTATATTTGGAACACATCAAAAATTCTGAAACAGTGTAGCAAGAAAGGGAAGCGTTTTTCTAAAAGTTTATTTTACCCCAAAATACTTTTGAAGAGTATCTATAGAACAACAGTCTACCTCTTACTATGCAGTGATGACTCAGCAATCATTCCTATGTTCCCTATATATGCATTTTTGGTATTGTAGACTATGGCCTTTTTGTTAACTTGTTGTTTTTATTTCATTTTTTTTAATGTGTAAAACCAGCATCAAGCAGATTGTACAAAAACATAAAAATGACTTTTTGGATGCCAAGGCAACCTGAAGTTGTACATCAAAGCCAGCCTCTCATTATTTTTCAAGTCTCTCTCAGTGTGTGTCCCAGTGTGGTCTCAGAATCACCAGCAGCAACATCATTAGGACTTACTAGTCAATTTCAAATTCCTAGCTTCAACCTCAGATTCATTGACTCTGTGTTATGAATATGAAACACTCAAGCAGTTTCCACGCACACCACACCACTATTGGTTTAAAAACTGCTACTCTAGAAGATGTAGATAGTCCCTGACCATTTAACTTCATGAACTTTTTTCTCTCCCTGGCTCTTGGCTATCAGCCTTTTCTCATTCAGCACACACTGACTCTGGTCACCTCATGCATTTTATTTCCTCCTTCATCATGTCTATGAATGATTCCCAAATGTACATATTTAGACAGACATGTCACCTATTTGAGACATCATTTAGGTTACATTCCCTTAGAAGCTCATTCTGTCCAAACCTAATTTTATTCGTTATTATGTCTTCTTGAATCACCTTTTGGCAACAGTGATTGTGTTAAAAAAAAGAAATTGTAGGTTGGGTGTAGTAGCTCATGCCTATAATCCTAGAATTTTGGGGGGCCAAAACGGGGGGATCACTTTAAATACGAGTTTAAGACTAGACTGAGCATAATAACAAGACCTTATCTCTACAACAGATAGAAACAGGGTGGCGCCTGCGGCTCAAGGAGTAGGGCACTGGCCGCATATGCCCGAGGTGGCGGGTTCAAACTCAGCGCTGGCCAAAACCTGAAAAAAAAAACAGAGAGATATATGGTAGTATGTGCTTATAAACCCACCTACCTGGGAAGCTTGGGCCCAGGGGCTGCAGTGAGCTATAATGACACCACTGTACTCCAGCCTGGGCAACAGAGAGACCCTGACACACACAAAAAAAAAAGGACAGAAAGATAAAAGAAAAAATTGCGATTGAGCTGAAGGCAATGGTATACACCTGTAGTTCCAGCTGCTCAGAAGGCTGAGGGATGAGGATGTCCTGAGTTCAGGAGTTCACAGCTATAGTGTGTCTTCATTGTACCTGTGAGTAGCTATTTAGAACCAGCATGGGTAAAGGGAGTGAATCAGAGTGGAATTGGCACAGATTGAAAAAATTACAGCACAAGAGAAGTCACAGAAACAAAAGATGGGATCCAGAGGTCTGACTGAGCTGATGGCTGCAGCCAGCACCAAAGCACACAATCAGCTTTATTGTATAGTATCTATACATGGTTGTCTATGGGGAAATGGCATAGACAAAAGACATATCTTTGGTCTCACAATATGATTGGAAAATGTAAATGACTGTAGTACAGACAAATCATCCTGTTAATGGTTTCTATTCAACTTCATAAACATACAATAAGAAGTGAAAACGGAAAGATCACAAGGATCTCTGCATAGTTCAGCCAGCTCTCCACAAATAGGTACTACATTTTAGCCTGAGCAACATTAAAAAAGGGAAAGGAAGGAAGGGAGGAAAGGAATTGGATCACTGCATCAGTTTTCCAAAAAGTGATCTTATTCCGTAACTTTTTTCCTAGCCCATTCCACATGGAAAATCTTCCTAAAACTTGTCTTTCATTTGTTATTACCTTTATAAGGACTTTTTGATGTCTCTTACAGCCTGGACAGGCCATAGATAAGCATTTTTACATCTTCTATGTACAATTTCAACCCTATGATCTGGTTTTCAATTTAGTCTTTAAGCCCATATACTTCTGTTTCCTTGCTGTTACCTTTGCTTTACCTCTCTGTTCTTCTTTACCAGACTTGATCACATCACAACAAAGACTAGGTAAATCCCTTGAGATCTCAGGAAGCCTGCTGCAAGTCGTCTTGATACTGGACTTTTGATATTGGGTTTCCAGGCTCTTGGTCTTGACGATTTGATGAATGAATCAACAGACTACAGGATGTCGACGGACTAAGGATGGAACTTAGGTTTTATTTAACAGGTATTACAGCTCTTACAAAGAGCCAAACCTTACAGAGCAGGATAAGATAGGTTTTATACAAGTGTTACAGCTCTTATAAAGAGCCAAACCTCCTTACAGAGCAGGATCCAAGTGTTATAGCTCTTCCTCTTCTGCTCTCTCTCTCTCTCCCTCCCTTGATGATCTGCAACAATCTGCTGAGGTCTTTGCTCTCCTGCTCTCTCTCCCTTGAAGGTCTGCAACCATCTGCCCCTAGGCTTTGGTTGCAGGGGTTTATATAGGGGTTTATATAGGGGCAGTTGTCCAATGACCTGAAAGCTGGTCTCCTGAAAATAGACCAATCAGGAGCAGGAGAGCAAATGGACCAATTAGGGATGCACTGGAGGAATTGCCAGTGTTTTCCCAGGCTGGGTCTGGTCTTTTTTGCCACTAGAGCCTCTGGTGGGAGAGGAAAACTCCCTCCACTTGCTCCAGCCTGCTGGTTCCTTTGCCGGCTGCTGCAGCCAAGACAGAGGTGGCAGGTTCCCCAACCCCTCTCAGCTGAGCTGGCTGGGGTGCCACTTTGTCCTGTATCAGTCTCTCGTAGTTTATGTTAAATGCTTACATGTATATGTATTTTCCTAACACTACTTTAAATGCAGAGGACAGGGCTTATTATGTTTTTGAACATAGTATGTCATGTAGCCCTGTACTAAATCTATAGAATTGTTCAACACTGATTGATTCAGGCAGTGCTAGAAAAAAATTATGACTTCCTAGTTTCCTTTATATTCCCGATTACACATAGGAATATACTCAATGTCATCATTTTCACTGTGATACCTGTAGATTTATTTAATACCATTGATATATGTCTTATGTTCTTTAGTAAAACTTAAATCACTGCCTTCTAATAGTTTATCATTAAAAATCATTGTCAAGACTAATTAAATTCAGGCACAAACATTGTAAATTTTGTGTTATGGTAAATGGCAAGCTCATGTAATTCAAACTGAAAAAGTGGAAAGAAATGTGCTTTTGGGCTGAGAAGGCTATTGATTTACTTAGTGAGGAAAAGCTGATGTCCTGGTGGAATAAAACAATGTTCCAAATAATCCACTTCAGAGAAATGATTGTGTCCTTCCCGAGGAAGGGAGGCTTGGTTTGAAGTGATGCATAGCAGTCCCCAAATTCTCTGTGGGACTTTGCCCAGATTGAAAATGTATTTGTCTTGACAATGTGGAGTATAGTTGTCATGTGGGGCAATGAGCAGAAGCCAGGGAGGCAAAGGGGTTCAGTCCTTTAGGAAGGAGCCCCTGGCGGAGGAGGAGAATTAACCAGGCCAAAACAGGAAGACGCTCAACACACATTGCAACTGGTTGCCAAGATTATATAAGTAAGTGACAGACATTTTTTGAAGGGAGACAAGTGTCTGGAAATTCAGATGCCAAAGAAACAGACCTCATAAAGAACGAGAATAGTAGTAGAAGACATCTTCAAAAGGAGCCAGTATTTTAGAAGGACTTAAAATAGAAGAAGTAAGTGGGGGACCCAGGCTAGCTACCTGCTGTGAGCTTGGCCTCAGCTCTTGTCTTTGTGCCTGCCAGGTTATTTGTTCATCTTGAACTAGCCCATGTTAATTCTACTCTGTTTATCTTATTTCTATGTCAGATTATATCTGGAAAGTAGGTTTTTGTTGTAGTTTACAGATGAGGAATAAAGCCTTCAAAGAAATCATGTATTTTTCCCAAGGACACACACGTATAGGTGGTAGGACCGAGATTCAGAAAAGTTCCACCTAACTCCTAAAGCAGTGCTCTTTCCTTCAAATCTCCCTGCCTATCAGCAGGGACAGTGTTCATTTCACATTACACATCACATTTGACCATGTTTGTTTTTAGTCAGATTCTTTAGAAATATACTACATCCAGGTGCATGGCTTATGCCTATAATCCCAACAAGTGAGGAGGCCAAGGTAAGAGTCCCACTCAAGCCCCAGAAGTCAAGGCTATAGTGAGCTACATGCCACTGCACTCCAGCCGAGGTGACAGAGTAACATCATGTCTCTAACCACAGCAACAAAAATATTCTGTACTAAACAAGATTAACAATGTACAGGTCATAAGGGGTTTATACTTTAGAAGAAAAAGTGAACCAGACTAAACGGCCAAGGAGAACTTTATCTAAGACTGTTGTAAGAGGGAGACAACACTACAATATGAACTCAACTCCTCTGGAACAAAGGCGAGGAGATTTTTAAACGGTAAGGTGACCTAATGGAAAAGTTCTAGAAGATATCAGCTGAGAGGTTGGCCCTTGTGATGAGGCCATCTGTGTCTGCTGATTGTCACTTATTAGAGAGACACAGGATGAGAGACAGGGACACTCTTTCATATGAGGATTACATCTCAAAGGGATGAGCCTAGGTCCTTGAGAAAGACATTTCTGGGTTGTAAAAGATTTATATCTCAGAGGGGCAGAAAAATAAGGTACAGTTCCAAGTTTTCTGAAGTAAATGGTCTGAAAGAAGGGAGATGAGGCACCTATAGTCAGGAAGAAACCTTGGCTAAAGTTTAGTCTAGCTGAGGGGAATGTTAGGGCGGTCTTATTGCACCCATTGTGAAATATTTTAAGTACCAGATTGGGAGCCATGTAAGGGCAGTATCTTTAATTCTGCCCTATATCTTTATAATACATGTCTCTGTACACATGTTGTAATGCTCGACTAATATGTTTACTAAATGATTACAGGCAAACCTTGAAGAGTGCTAACCATCATGTGAGCCTTCAACCAGGCATAAACACTTTTCTGGTGAAGGGGTTTACCTGGATGTTGACGGCTGCCAACTGATGAGGGTGGTGGTCACTGAAGGTTAGGAAAAGTTGTAGCAATTTCTTAAAATAAGAAAATAATAAAGTTTGCCATATCAGTTAACTCTTTGTTTAATGAAAAATTTCTTTGTAGCAGGTTATGCTGTTTGGTAGCATCTTACCCACAGTAGAACTTTCAAAATTGGGGACAATTCTCCTAAACCCTGCCACTATTCTAGCAATGAAGTTTATGTAATATTATAAATACTTAATTGTCAATTCAACACTGTTCACAGCTTCTTCACAGGAGTACGTTACATCTCAAGGAACCACTTTCTTTGCCCATTGGTTCAAGTTCCACCATGAGACTCTAGCAATGCAATCTTATGTTTCACATCGAGTTATCTCGTTATTTTCACCAATTCTGAAGTTACTCTTACTGCTGAAGTCTTGAACCCCTAAACATCATCCTTGAGGATTGGAATTAACTTCTTCCAAACTCCCAATAATGTTGCTATTTTGACCTCCACGCACAAACCACAAGTGTTCTTAATAATATCTAACATGGTGAACCCTTTCCAGAAGGTTTTCAGTTTACTTTTCCAAAATCCATCAGAATAATCACTACTGTGGCAGCTATGGTATTATAAAATTATTTCTTGATAAAACTTGAAAGTTGAAATCACTTCTTGATGCATAGGTTGCAGAATGGTAGTTGTGTGAGCAGGCATGAGAACAACATTAATTTCCTTGTACGTGTGCACCAGAGCTCTGGGGTGATCAGCTGGATGGTCATTATGCAGTAATATTTTACTAAGAATTTTTTTTCCTGAGAAATAAGTCTCAACGGTGGGCTTAAAATAATCAGTAAACCATGCCATAAACAGATGTGCTGTCATCCAGACTTCATGGGTTCATTTATAGAAAACAGCCAAAGTAGATTTAACATAAATCTTACGGGCCCTGGGGTTTTCCAAACTGTAAATGAGCACTGGCTTTAACTTAAAGTCACAAGTCCCTGATAAGAGAGTTAGCCTGGAGAACATTCTCCAGCTCCATCCATGTGAACATGAAGGACATAAAGTCTCCATCCTCCCAGAAGCGCATTAATGTACATAGTTACCATTCAATAAAAAAAAAAAAAAAAAAAAAGAGAGAGAGAGAGAGAGTTAACCTGTTCTTGGAAGCTTTGAACCCAGGCATTAACTTCTTGACCCTGCCTATGAAAGTCCTACACAACATCTTCTTCAAATAGAAAGCTATTTTGTCTACACTGAAAATCTGTTGTTTAATGTAGCCACTTCCATCAGGGACCTTAGCTAGATCTTCTGGGTAACATACTGCACTTTCTACATTGCAGAAGAATTCTACAGAAGCACCTTGCCCTTCTGTGTTATAGGGAAGGACTTCTTTTCTTAAACCTCAAAGACCCAGCTTTCCTTAGATTCAAACTTTTTTTTTCCTGCAATTTGCTAATGTCCCCCAGCCTTTGTAGAAGAGAGTTAGAGCCTTGCTATGGGTTCGACTTAGGCTTAAGGGAGGCATATGACTGGTTTGATCATCTATCCAGCCCAGTAAAACTTTCTGCATTATCAACAATAAGTCTGTTCCACTTTCTTATCATTCACGTATTTACTGGAGTGGCCTTTTTAATTTTCTTTAAGAACTTTTTTGGCATTCACAACTTGGATCTTTGGTACAAGACGTCTAGCTTTTACTTATTTTGGCTTTTGACATGCTTTCCTCACTAAGCTTACTAATCTCTAACTTTTGATTTAAATTTAAATTGAGAAACTTATGCCTCTTCTTTTCTCTTGAACACATAGATACCACTGTAGGCTTATTACTTGGTGTAATTTCTTTTTTTGTTGCTAATTAATTTTTTCAGACTAATAGAAGGGTTAATATGATTAGGTTGCAGTTTGCATTTGTCAGGGAAGTCAGGGTTACCTTTGACTCTTTCATCCCAGGAGGTGTGCTATAGACACCTACATTGGATCCATTAGGTGGGGGCTTACTGAGCCACGTCCCTCCCTTCTTGCTCCCCCTCTTCTCAAATTTAATTGTGTTTTTCCTCTCTTGTGGGCCTCTAGTTATTCATGTGCTAGTTTTAAATCCCTATTGAGTACTTAAGATGCTTGTTTTTCCAATCTTGAGATACTTTACTGCAGAGTCTGTTCAATTCCATTCAGGCAAATAAAAAGGATCTTAAGTCTCCATTTTTTATAGCTGAATAGTATTCCATAGTATACATATACCACAGTTTATTAATCCATTTATAGGTTGATGGGAACTTGGGTTGTTTCCATATCTTTTTGTTTGTGAATTGAGCTGCTGTAAACATTTGAACTTAGCTTATGATAAGATGATTTTTTTTTCCTTCTGGGTAGATAGCTAGTAATGGGATTGTGTGATCAAATGGAATTGGCCTAATTTCAATACTGTTATATCTCAGGGAATAGGGAGGTTTGAGGAGAGGGAGAAGGAAGGAATGGCCAGTAAGTGAGCACCAGAACACATACAACATTGACTTATTAAACTTACAGTCTCATTAAAACATGGTTCATGGTGCCTCACAAAAAAAAATCACAATATTAACATCAAAGGTCACTGATCACAGATCCCCATACAGATTAAATAATAATAATAAAGTCTGAGATATTATGAGAATTTCCAGAATCAGACAGAGACACAGAGTGAACACACGCTGTGGCAAAAATGGCACCAGTAGACTCGCTTGACACAAAAGTTTTCAATAAAACAGGCATTGCTGCCTGTAAAGGGAAGAAGAATTGCCTATAGTTTCAATGCAATTCTCTTGGATGCCAACAATAATTAAAGGAAATTTAGAGAGAGTAGCAACATGGATTCTTGTTTGTAATTATGCCATTTTGCATTTTGCTGCCCTGTGAACCATGGCCGTATTTCTGAAACTAGGTTCATCATGGAAAAATATTGTTTAAATTGCTTATATAATAGTCTAATTGATAGCATACTATTAATAATGACGTGTAATTATAAGGAATGATCAAAAAAATGCAAAGTGAAGCCACAATCAAAAAACCTTTTATTTATGTCTGTATGTCCCAAACTATATTATTTAGAACACTAAGTTCTAAATAATGTAAGTTGTACATGAGTCACATGTTTGTAACTTCAGGACTACCTGCAGTCGGGTCAAGGTTACAGTGATCTATTATCGTGCCTCTGAACCCCAGCTTGGCCACCAAAGCAAGACCTTGTCTTAGGAAAAGTAAAAACAATTATATATGCATAGTTTTCTATATGTGCATATGTATGTATATATACAGTGTGCATATGTATGTGTGTGTGTGTATATATATAGATAAAATCTCTAGATCAGCATCATTAACATCACCAGGAACTTGTTAGAAAATTTTTGGGTCGCACTGACTCGAAATCAGAAAGAGTGAAGGTGGCACCAATTATCTGTTTTAACAAGCCTTCCAGGTAGAATTGCCCCAGGTAAGTTTGAATGTCAGATAAACAACAAAAATTTTGTAGTATAACTATGTCCCGAAAATTTCAAAAGTTTAAACATTATATTTAAAAAGTTATTCATTGTTTGTCAATCAACTTTGACTGAGTATGTTTGTATGGACTCTGTTGGCTGACAGTCTATTCTCAGTATTTGGTGTGTTCTTGGCCAAAGAATGACCAGACACATGAAAACAAGTCAAGTGCAAAACACAATGTATTGGGGGCAGAGCCAAATAGATGACCAGAGCAAGAGCAGGATACATGTGCAACAGACAGTGAATGGGCCCGGGGTGACCAGAGCTCTGGGGGACTTGTTTTATCCTGTGGAGACAGAGCCCTCCTTGGGGTTTCCTTCTCTAAGTGTGGCAGTTGCTTGGGGTAGGATCAGGGTAGGATTAAGAACCAGGATGGGCTGGGCCCTTGTCCCTCTCCCCCATGTGTGGCATTTACTGGAGGCAGCACCACAGTGGGTACCTGTCTTTTTCTCTCGGAGATCTGGAGATTCGATTCTGTCTATTCAATCTGTTTGCCCTACCTCTGGGTGAGTCACATGTATGCTTAGGTTGAGAACCTCTGTACTCTGTATTAGTTTTTGAACCCCAGTATTATTTTTGACTATTTGACCACATCTACTCCTAAATTCAATGTGTTGAACTTATTGGAAGACTTTAAAAAAAAAAAAAAAACAGTCTCTTACCAGCATCACCATTGTCTCAAGAAAAGATAGTTTTTAAAAAATAACAGAGCACGCTTCCTAAGAGGAATAGGTTTCAAAATGCTGGACAGAGCATTCTGTGAAACACTGGGGTTGAACAGGAATTTGGGGTCAAGGAGATAGAGTGAGAATACTCTAATGAAAGTTCTGTTTTTCTTCCATAAAGCATAAGAAAAAAAGATACTTTATAGTATATTTATTCTGAGAGAAAAAATATATAGAACCAAGTCTGGCAATAAAATAGCCAGTTGAAAATCCACTTGAACTTCACCTTTTGCTACTTTTCGATTTTTAATCCTTGAAATAAGTTGCACAAAACCCCCAAGAGAAAAAGAAACTTGCGTGCATTTGTATGTTCCTTGTTTCTTCTCAAATCTTTTTAGAAAAAACAAACATGTCTCTGGGCTGAGAAGAAGTTTTCCCAAAACATGGGAAACTTCATGTCATCATACCACCTCCAGGCCAGTTTAAAAACTGAACATCAAAGCAAAGAAAAAAGGCCTCCTTATTTTATATTGACTCTATTATCTTGATAGGAGTTTAATTTTTCCTACAGAATGAGAGATTCATTGAACTGAATTCAGCAAATAAATAAAAAATGATATTTGCTGAATTGGCTTGTCTGAGCTGAGTGTCAAGGGAAAAGCTGTTGCCTAGATTTTATGAACCAAAACGCCTCCAGAAATTTGGAAAAGCAACTGTAATGTAGAGACCAGCATTACTGTAGGAGTAGAATTAGGCCAAATTCGTGCTGTATGATGAAGGAAATAGCATGGATAAACACCTCTGGTAGAGATCATTAGTTTTGAATTCAAGTAGTGGTGGGTTTGGACAGAAGGGATGTGGTGAAAGAGCAGGAGGAGGTTGTGAGTTAATCTGAATCAGCTACACCACTCATCTCAACTAAAACTCCATGTTTTAATTAATAATACATTGTGGTTTTAGAGTGACACAGATCTTTACTTAAACTCATATGAAACCTAAAAATTTTTCATGAACATAGAATGTATTTTAATTTAACATTAAAATTATTTCAAACAGATTATAACCTTAATTTGATATTGGTGCTAAAGGGGATTCAGCAGATTGCATTGTTTCTGCTTTGAACAATAATATCATTAATAAAATCCTAGTCATCGATATTAAATAGATGCAACTTCAGTGAACTCATTAAGGATTAAAGCAGAAAATCTTTATTGTGGCATTAAATCAATCCATAGTTTCAAAATTCATTAAGCTAAGCATTCTAGTAATTAAAGAGCACTTAAATGAAACACATGCAGATAAATTAAAAGTGAATTTCACAAACTGAAGCTTGTAATGGTGTCTTAATAGAGATATACATAAATACATTCCATTAAAAGGTGTGCCAGTTAGTTGCCATATAAATGCAGAAATTACTAGCGCCACCTATTGGTCACAAAGGGGAAACTGCAAAAGCTTTTTAATACAGAGAGGAATCAGAAATTTCATTATAATAATGGGTTTCAGTGACTGCGTGAATGTTATTCCTTGGTGTTAAAATTATACTTAAATTATAATTTGTAAATTTCCAGTGATTTATAAAAGGACTATTAAAATATTTTCTAACTTTAAAAACCAGGAATATTAATTCATAACAGTGATTTTTGAACTTACAGTGTTAAATCACATTTCACTTAGTATTTTTGTTTAAATTAACAAGCAGTAAACTTAGATATTTTCAACCAGTGTGATTGTCATTAAAATGTCCTGGAAAGCTTTTGAAAAAAGTATTTCAATGTCATGACCCACTTCATACCAATTAAAACAGAATCCCCTGAGGGTTGGAGAGAAGGAGGGCTGCAGGGAGATCTGGTGAGAGGACAGCCGCCCTCAGTGTTTTTTGGCAGTAGCCTCCGTAAACGTAACATGCATCCAAGGTTGTGAATCACTTTTTAAAGCTAACAACTTAATTTAGAAGTCTGGTTTCTCATCAATAAAAACAGGGAGGGGGAAGTGACAAGACAAACGTTAAAATCCCTTTTGCCTCTATTACTCAACAGTCTTCACAGAAAAAACATTCACACCATAGCATCCAGCCTACAATAGTTTCTTCCTTTACCCCTAGCATAGACAAATAAATCACCCACACTAAAAAAAATTATATATATATGAAAATTGTTTTTACAAGGTTATGTAAATTAACCTGGCTCCCTGAAACCTTAACGATGTTCTTGAAAAGTCGCTATCCAATACTTTATAAAGGCAGCACACGAGGCAGGCTGATTCCAATTATTCAGTATGTGTCACAGGTGCCAGATTTACAGCCTCGGAGGCTTAAGTCCATTACCCACCAGAACGATTTACTAATGGAGTTCTGTGGTGCCTCATTCACCGAGTGCTAGACATAAAATGGTGATATAAAACACGGTCTCTAGATTCGAAAATCTGACAGCTCAGGAGGGCAGATGAACTTGACATGTCTGTAATGGCACAGAATGCTATAGGATTGAGTTTTCAGTGTGTAGAATCATCCATATGGGCCGCCTGGAGTTCAGAGAAGATGGCAAGCAGTGCAGGTCAGCTTAATCAGGGAAGCCCTAGGAAGAAAGTTAGCAGCCATTAGCCTGGAGGTGTTAGGGGAGACTGATTAGCATTTTGAGGGAGAAAGTTGAGACTGGCTATGAAGAGAGCCAGGAGTTGAGTGATGGTGTATGAAGACAGAGAAAAAGAAGTTAAGGAAAGAGAGGAATTCTTAGAATAGAATGAAGACCTCAAACACCAGGATAGTGCGATGTTACAGAAACGAAGGAAGGAAGAAGATTTTGTAGAAAGAGTGGCAGGCCAGTAATGTCAAATGTGGCTGAAATACAAGGGGAAGCCTTTCAAAGCACAAAGAGAAGGAAGATAGAAAAGTCACAGGATAGAATATTGTAGAATAACATACAATAGTGCTAAAGAGGTCTATGATGCTATTCATTCCTTTTAGATTTAAGAACAAAAACAAAACCTAAGTCTTAGCGCTACTGTATGATTCTTCCCAGATCAGATAGCCAGCTAATTATGGCAGAAGTCCCATGTCACAGATAAGTGTCAAATAAAAATGTATACATGTCCGTCATACACATAATATTTGCAGTCATCCTCGAAAAATTTCCTCTACGGGATTCTTACTTATCCTTTTATCTCCTGTCATGCCTAAGAGGTAAGCAGGTACTCAACATATTCCTAACATATTAAATGATCAGGAAAAGTCATAATCCTAATTGATGGCCACAGATTGCTTCCATCTTTGCCAACAGCGCCCTTCACTGGAATGAGTCCTATCAGTTAGGAAACTGATCAGCTAAGTAACTTCTATATGTTAATAATCAATATGCCCAGCACTGACGACATTTTCATGCATCTGTGTTAAATGTTATATTTTATGTTCTACCCCAATTGGTTTTCATTTTGAAAGTGTAATATGCCTGAAATATATTTTGCATTTTGTTACTTATTTTTATTTTTTTCCCCACGCATTGAGCACTGAACGGTTGTGTGTCTGCAAGCACTGGAGTTACAGATAAGAGCAAACCAGCATCCCTGCACCTGAGGAATTCCTAGCCTGGCAGAAGAGACAGACATTTCAGGCTTCCACTCTGAAATTCTGAAGAGTCCATAATTCATCAGAATGAGAGAAATAAGCAGCTATATGAGAATCCAATTTTGTTATCCACCCACAATAATTCTTAGTTATTGCTCTTTTATTTTAAAAAGTTAGTTCCACTAGGAATTGAGTCGCTCCATTAAGTGCCTTTCAAATGTGGTTTGCTAAGTGATTGTTTCTATCTTGGTAGGACTTCAATTAAGCTATTCTGAAAAAGCAGAGGGAACTGCTAACAATCCTCACTGCACTATATTTACCTTCTGCTTCCTTGTATTATAAATTCAGTTCCCAGCTGGGGATTTGACTTCCAATAAAATCTTATTGAAATTTACTTTTCCTCCCCTCTCTCATCAGCTCCACCATTTTCCTTGATTGTGGGAATGATGCAGGGAAGAGCATTTTGAAAACAATGTGAAATGTGCTTAAGTGATTTTTAAACAAGGCATTATTTCATGTGTGCTTGAAACTCTCCAGGAGCTGTCAGTGGTAATAAAGACCCTCCACTATCATCATCTACCCTGTGCCATGTGTCACAGGGTTGGGGCAGAGGCTGGAGTAGCAACTTTTGTGCAATTAGCTGGGAGGTTTTTTCTTATCTCTGTTAAAGTGTTGACAGAGTAAAATCTCCTGCCAGAACTAACCTCAGACTGATGCCATCTTGAACTTCAGAGACCCCAAAAGGGTACAAATACTGTGTCAAGCCACTGAGATTAAAAGGAAACACAGGTAATCCAGGAGAAGCTAAAGTTGTCTCTGCTATATATCTGAGTTCCAGGGATCCTATTTGAAAACTTAAAAGTCCCCAAATAAAAATCATTTTGGTTTCATATTGTCTGTGATGGTGAGACAATTCTTACCAGTAACCTGGCTTTGAAGGCCAGCTCGCTTTGAAAAATGTCAAAGGTTAACATTTCCAAGGCTAGGAAAGCTGGATATTCATAAAGAACAGCTAAGGAAAAGCATGAAGATTCTTAATTACATGGCCAATGTCCTTGGACCTTTACAATAAAAGGATGTTAAATTGTATTAATGGTGTGTATTGTACTAACAATATTGGTCACCATGTCAACGTGAGTTGTTACTATTGTTTTGCTTTGCTTAATTTTCCTATATAGCATTTCCATTATTGAGGCTCGAGAAAACATACCCCCAAATTTGGCATTTTGGTGTGTTAAGAACTTTGAACTAAAGGAAATTAAAAGGCCTTTGAAGCAGCCTCAGAACCAAGGACTTACTGACGTCCTGCTTCTCCCCTGGTGTGCAGGTTAGAACTCTACCTGTGAAGTCTCCTCCTCGGGGGCTCTTCCAGAAGGAACACAATGGTCTTCAATTCTCTCCCCTGAAATCTCACAAAATTCAGGAAAATTATAGCATACTACAGGTAGGAAGACTGAGAAATGTCACCAACCTAGATAGACCTTGTCCCAAACTATTGTCTTTCTCACAGTACCATTCAATTTCCAAAGAGGATTATTTACAAATTATTATCTGCTTTGGGGGCCCATTAAACATCTAAAAGTCATTTGCTACAACTCAGAATTGCCTGTTTTCTCATCTCCCTCTGCCCTGTGTAGAGGGTGCTATTTAAGCTTCAGCCATCTGGCTCTTCTTTGAGTCCCATATTTTGTAGGTCCCATGTTTAAGCACATCAATATATTTGTACATCTTTTCTCTTTTAAATAGTCTGTTGTCAGTTTATTTCAGCAGAGTCAAACCTTCAGAAGGGGAAGGAGAAAATTCTCTTCACCCCTACATTAGATATTATTATTAGATATTAGTTAATTTTGATTATTTATATAAAAGAAAGAGTATCTCATCAGCTCAAGTAGCTAAACTGCTTTGTAAACTACTGGCAACTTAGACAAGTCCTATCGTAACTTTTATGGCTAACCAGATGGGGCAACCTAGGACTAGTCCACTGGCCCTCTCCTACTGGAATCAAGAACAGGTTTGGCTGTTCACTGCTTCCAAAAGCTAGTAACAAGGATGAGGTGTAGTCAAAGGAAAATAAAATTACTTTATTCAAAACCTGACCAAGACTCATACCTCAAAGAAACTATTCCTAAGTCTTGGCTGAGGGCAAGGGGTTATAAAAGGGAATCTGGTATGAAGAGTAGGCAGGAGTCAGCATGATGACTGCCTTGAATTGTTGCTCTACCTGGTGAATGGGCTGGTGGCATTTCCCAGGCTCTTTACAGATTATCTGAAGCCTTGAGGCCATCTCCTGATGTGGGGGGGGGGTCTATCTGGAACTTCTAAACAAGCCCATCATTTAATAGGGGACTTTTGCAGGGGTGCACCTGCTGGAAAGAAGGAGGGTAAAAGTCAGTATTAGCTTTTTAAGAAATGGGCTGGAAAATTTCAAAATGTGGCACTGAAAAATAGGGCCCTGGTTACACTATAAGAAATCCCTAGGTTATGAACAAGATAGACTCTATAGGTTTGTTTTTAAATTGAATTTGTATGTAAGTTGGAACAGGCACATTTACCTTTTATCTCTGTTGATAAGTACACGTTGTAGGTCAGTCGGATGTTTGTAACTCAGGGACTGCCTTACCTCCCTTTCTAGCATTGGCTAGTCGGCCCCTTCAGGTTTTGCTGCTGGGTAGAGTGAAATGTCATATAGAAGACTTCTCTAATGAAGGGGGGCGATGAGTGAGTTAATCCAGGAAGACTGATCTCAGTTATCTCAAATTACATCACCTGGACAGCTGCCTATTTTAGCTATTCAAACCCACCTTCCCTACCCCTCAGAGAGGAAATTAGCTGCAGAGCACAGGGTGTGCTCTTATTTAATGTCTCAGTAATCAAATGATCTTCACTTGGTAGTCAAAGTTGGTTATAAAGTAGTTTGACGACACTGTGATGGTGTGGAAAATCAAGGTATCTTTAGCTCATGAGAAATTTAGCGTCCACAGTGTCTGAGATGAGCAAGAAGTCACACCTGTGAAATGTGTAAAGCCTTTCTGAATGAAGTGGTCAGAGAAAAAACAAAGGGTAGGGTGGGCAGAGAAGGCTAGCATGGTGAGCCACTAAGTCAATCTGGGGTCCAGAGCCTGGTGCCTGGAACAATCTAGGGCCCAACAGCTTGTACACCTGTGACTCCCTCCTCCAATTCTAGAGATACATCACTTTGTTACTACATAGATACTTGTCCTGACAGAGGGAGTTAAAGATTTTTGCATCAATAGGTAAGTATATTTTGAATGAATGATAATTATTCTTAATTTTCTGGTTTGTTAAATTCTCTTTAGGGTTATTAATAAGTAAAATTACTACAAAATATTTGAGGCAGCTTATAAAACAGCAGAAAATAGAAAGTAAGCCTAGTTTAACATCAAACTAGAATGACATTAATGAAGATAAGTGGAAATATAACTATGAAGAGACCTTAGGTTATCATTTTTGAAGTTTAAATGAATTAAATTCTCAATTTATGATAATGTTGGTTTTAGTGCCTGCCTTCGCCATCGCTCTGAGCCCAGGGAGCTACTTCCCACGTCATATCCCAACATCAGAACTTTTGAATTTTAAAAATCTGTTTCAAAAGTTATTGTAGGATAAAGTAACAGTAAGAATTTAAAAAGCAACATTCAGAAATATAGGTTTATATTTTTACGGGGCATATATGAACATATATGCATATTTATACAAGACGTACATAGACTACTTAATGTAAAAAAGAACATTTGTAATACAAGTTTATATACCTATGCACATTCATACACACAGACACTAAAAAATAAGAACTACGGAAATTCAGAACACTACATGTGGAGAGTGATTTACTCTAGGTAATGATGGAGAGGCTTACAGCCTTTTTTGAATGTTTTCTGAGTTTTACAGTAAGTGTTTATTGAGAAGAAATAGTACAATATAGTAGTATAGAGCAGTGGTTCTTAAACTTTCGTGTGCATTATAATCACTTAAAAGGCTTGCCTAAAATCTATTTATTGGACTTAGGACCCTCCCACAGAATTTCTGGTTCAGTGGGTCTGGAGTAGGGATTAGAATTTGCATATTTCACAAGTTCCCAGGCAATGATGATGTTGATCCTGAGGCCACACTTTGAGAACTCCTGGTTCAGAGCATAAGCTTTATATTTAAATGTGCTGGGTATATAACTGCAATGGCTTGGATATTTATCTCCTCCAAACTGTTGGAGTGGCATTGTGGCTAGAGGCTTGAAGTAGTCACAAAGATCATTAAAAAGAGCAAGTAAAGTTTTAGCAAGAAAAGAAAGTTTGTTAACACCTTGCACAGCAGGCCAGGCCTGTCCTAGTGACTGCAGGCTCCACGGAAAGCACAGTTTGGCTTCTGCACAACTTTGAGGAGCATCAGCTGCTTTGTGGATGTCTCCCAGGGTCTTAATTAACTTTGTACTCAAAAGAACCCACGTGCAAGGTCTTAATCATTCTCCTTCCATAATAGCCTAGGTCATCCTGTCCCAAACCAATCAAAAATTGCCTATCCATACTCGTCATCCACCCTGCTCCTACCTGGCCAACTGTGAACAAAGCCTCAGGTTGATATTTGATCCCAGTGTTAGAGTTGGGGCCTAGTGGGAGGTCTTTGGGTCTTGGCGGGGTAATTCCCTCCAGAATAGGTTAATTATCTTGCTCTGGTAGTTCCCACAACAGCTGGTTATTAAAAAGAGGCTGGCACCTCCCCTACCTTTCTCTCTCATGTGTGATCTCTGAACTTGCCAGCTCCTCTTCCTTCTGCCATGAGTGGAAGCCGACTGAAGCCCTCCTAGATGCTCAATCTTGAACTTTCCCAGACATGAGGATTGTGAACCAACTAAACCTCTTTATAAATTACCCAAGTCTCAGGTATCCCCTTATAGCAACATAGGGCTAGAAGAGGAAACTAACCTCTCTTAGCTTTAAAGTCTTTTAATGTATAAATATTAATAAAATAGTAAGCTACTTAATTCCAGACAGATGTTGGGAGATTATTGAAAACAGGGTTTATAAAATCTCTACATGGTAGATACATCATAAAGTTATATTTATATTAGACAATATAATGAATTATATACCTGATTAATCAGATAATAATAAATCATTTTTTAAAAAAGCTTCCTACTGGCAGCCTATAGTTTTAAAAAAAAAATGTAAAAAAAGCAACAGTCAAAAAAAATTTACCTGACTTCATCATAGTATCTGAAATCTTCAAAAAGTAATTCAAATCCCCAAACCTAATTTGATGGCTAAAACCTGAGTTAATTGTAACTGAATAAACTGAATATCTCAGATAGCATATAATAATTTATCTCCAGCCAAAGTTATTTTGTTCTTTGAAAACAGTCTTAGGAGAATTGATGGAAAATAGATCTGTATTGTCCAAAATAGTTGCCTCAGACCACACGTGGTCGGTGAGCATTTGAGATGTGGGCGTGTTGCTGAGATGTTCCCTAGGTGGAAATGCACACTGGATTTTAAAGATTCAGCATAGAAAAGAATATAAAGTGTCTTCTCGATATCTTCTGTTTGTCCTTTTGCATTTGAAAGAAGTGGCTACTAGAAAATTTTGCATCACACATGTGGCTTTCATTATTTCTCGACTGACCTTAAAGTAAAAATAGGATTAGAGACGAAGGCCTCAATTTAAAAACACTCTCATGTGTGATTTTTGTTATAGTTGCCTTTTCCTAAAATATATCAATAAACCTCTAAATACATAATGTCAATGTAATTTTATGTATTTCATATGGTTACTATGCAATTAATTTTTATTTATTATCTAGATGTGATAATAGCTCTTCAATATAGTCCCATGGTGTTAATGAAAAAGAAAAGCGTTTGTTTTTCCCTGGCACTCCATACAAGTATTCAATATATTTGTGATTTTATACTTCAGAGACCTTAAATCACTGTTCAAAGATTTAAGCACATCTACTCCATTCAAAAGTCTCATGACTGCAGAATACCTATGTAGAAGTAATGCCACATACAGAATTTTCTCCTAAGGAATATTTGTGTTTGGGCATAGGGGAGTTATTGTACTTGAATTTCAATAAGACCTTGAAAAAAATTATTTCGAAAGCCTGTACTTCCACAATGTGGAACAATAAGGGACCAATTATTAGCTGTGGTTTGGGGGTCAGTTGGGAAATCTGGGTGGAAATCCAGGCTCCACCACTGCTGTTTGTATTCATCTCTAGGCAACTACAGAATAATTCTTGGTTTTCATACCTTTAAATGGGCCTAATCATAGCGCTGTTGTGAGAATAAAGATTACATGATTAACTAAATGGTAAGTTTTTAGCACAGTGCTTTACAGTGTCTTTACACAGTCTTCCATAAACTTACCAGTAATTAGGTGTTGCTGGGGCAGATTCCTGAGGGATTGACTTGCCAAAGGCTGCCTGGTTGTTTTGTTATTGTGGGTATTGTGAATGCATCTATTTTTAAGTACCATCCAAATCACATGACTGTCTACTTTTAAACAAGCTTGGAAACAATGATATATAAGCCAAGCATAATAGCACGGTAGGATTCCGTTAAAATACTACATCCATTGCAGAGAGAGAATTGCACAGGAATGTTTATGACCCAAAAAATGTGGAGAAAAAAAAGTTACTATCTGATACTTAATTTTTGAAAAGACATGTCTCAAACCTATAAAACATACTAGCGCATTAGTAGGATGATATTTTAACTTTTAAGAGTATTTTAAAAGTTTACTATAGGTTATTAACATGCTAACTTACACAGCAGCATGAATATTTTCTAACCCAATTCTATGAGTTTCACCCAGAACCCTGTCATGTGGGTCCCTTGGCTCACAGAGGGGTTCATTGTATCCCTTACATATCCTAACCAGGTCTAGCACCTCACTTTGTAACAGGGTTATCCTTTCCACTTATTGTTTTGCTTTTGTGGTATATGTACAGCATGGAATACTATGCAGCCATAAAGAAAGATGGAGACTTTATCTCCTTCATGTTTACATGGATGGAGCTGGAAAATATTCTTCTTAGCAAAGTATCTCAAGAATGGAAGAAAAAGTATCCAATGTACTCAGC
>CAUYQV010068672.1:0-26552 GCA_963574575.1 Galagoides demidoff | reverse complement strand
TCTGCAATACAGTTCTGTTTTATAATTCGTTTCTCAAATCATAAGACCTTTCACACAATTTCATGGCCCACGTACATCTGCATATGGTTCCCACCAAATGCTTCTTGTTCCACGGCGTCCCTCCATCTGTTGCTGCCGCCTTTCCCGGTCTGCATGTCTTCTGGGAAGAAGACTGCCAGTGGACCTCGCTCTCACCAGGTGTGGGCCTTTCAGCTATGAACATTGGACTGAGTTTAGCTGCAAAACACATTTTTCTGTGGTTTTAAAGGAAGCCAGACAGGTGGTAGCCTTAGGTTGTTAGCGTTTGCATTTTCTCTCAAATATCATTTCCTCTCTTTTACTGCTTTGTTTTCCTTCCTGATTTAGTCTTTTTTTCCCCTTAGGATCTAGTTTCAAAGCAGTTTTAAAAATAGGTTCTTAATTTGGGTTCCTATTTTAGAGTTAGACCAAGAACCACTTTTACTGTGTCTTTTTAAAACGAATCTATTTTTGCTCCATGTAACAGAGCAAGTATCTAGTAATCCCCATCACATATATGTATAAGGACTATATATGTGTGTGAGCTCTTCTATATTTATAGAGATCGCCCTCAGTTCTAAGTAAGTGAATGATCCTTTTTTTTTTTTTTTTTTTTTTTGAGACAGAGTCTCTCTTTGTCTCCCACAGTAAAGGCTCGTGGCATCGTAGCTCACAACAACCTTGAAGTCTTCGGTTCCAGTGATCCTCTTGCCTCAGCCTCCCTAGAAGCTGGGACTACAGGTGTCTGCCATAATCCCCAGCTATTTTTAGAGACAGGTCTCGCTCTGGCTCAAATCTGTGAACTCAGGCAATACACCCATCTTAGCCTGCAAGTGTGCTGGAATTATAGGCGTGGGCCACCACACCCGGCCTGAGCTAAATGATTCTTAGAGAATGTTCTGCTTATAAATTAAAATAATATTTTAAAACTATCCACAAAAGCAAATGGGGTTTTAAAAGATATTGTTATGACTATACTTGAAGTTTCAAATTAGGGCTACTTTATGAGCAAGCATGATATATTGAAAATGCAATTTGAGTACAATGTAGCACATATAAATCTCTCCTAAATGATCTTACAGATTTAAAGGTTGAAGACCGGAATAGGCTTCACTTGGGCTCACATGAATCCACTGGGTTGAGGTCCCTCCAGAAAACTGTAGGGCATAATCTATTTTCCTGTCCTTTCTGGCTTCTACAGGCTGTCAGCTTTCCTTGGCTCCTTCCATCCTCAAAGCCACAAATGTCTGATTAAGGTTTTCTCATATAGTAGCAATCTGACCCTGATCCTTTTGCTGCCTTCTCCACATTTTAGAATAATTATGATTACAATGGAACCACTTAGATAATTCAGGATAATTCCTCCACTTGGAGGTTTCATGACCAGCAACCTTTTTTTAAAAATTAAATGATAGCTGTGTACATTAATGCAATCATGGGTACAGTGTGGTGTTTTCATATACAATTTGAAATACTCTCATCAAACTGGTTAACATAACCTTCATGTCATTTTCTTAGTTATTGAGTTAAGACATTCATACACTGCTTTTAGAAAGATTCACTTGTACCCCTGTAAAATAAACCATAGAGGTGACCCCACCAATCACCCTCCCTCCACCCATCCACCCCCCCTCCCCAAACCTATACCTTCTTCATGTTTATATGGATGGAGCTGGAAAATGTTCTTCTTAGCAAAGTATCTCAAGAATGGAAGAAAAGTTATCCAGTGTACAAAGCCCTATTTTGAAACTAATTTATAACTTTCATAGGACCAGCAACCTTTATTCCATCTATAACACTGATTCCTTCTTCCCATGCAATATGACATACTTGTGAGAGCTGCCGAGATTTTAACATTTCTTTATCACTGTATAAGTTATGAATTATCTGCCCCTCCCAACTCTCTATCATTCTTACAAGGATCCTCTTAAATGGTCCTCTGTGAACTTTTCACTTGGCCCTTTACAATTAGATAGACCCAGGTGGACCCCTGACTTTGCTACTGCTATAATTTCTTAGGCTCTGAACTGCAGATAAAAGCTAACTGAGGGATTATCTTGATATTTGTATCAATTGTTATGTATAAATTTTTAACTTATGCCTCAATAGTAGGAGGCATAAGTTAAAATTCTGTTAGCTGACCACTATAGAGTCACTACTTTGTGCCAGGCAGTGTATTAGATGTAACTATTATTATGTACATTTAATGGATAATGAAAATAGAGGAACCTGAAGTTTGAGTATACAAGGAATATGCTGATAGTAACATGAAACAAAAATTTTCCGAGCATTATTTTTTTTTTGGCACAGGGATTCTATTTACCCTCCTGCCAAAAACAACTACCACCAGCAACAACCACCAGGAAAATGATATGGACAGTGGTTTTCATGACACTAGACTACGGGTGATAAAGACAGTGATCCCTAAGAGATGAGTTAATAAGTTAAAAAAAAAAATAAGGGCTCCCATGTTGACTTCCCCGGCTCACTAATTTAAGAGAGTTTCTTGACTGGGACTGACGTAAGTCTGACATATTTTTCAGTTGTGCAAATCAAACTAAGTTATAGTCCTAGAAGAAGAACAAAGTACTTATAGTTTACAGGACGGGAACATATAAACAAAATAAGACAAAAAAATAAGCAAAAACCTCCCTGGTTCATTGGCATAAAAGGAAAATTAAGCTCAACTAAATCTAAGCATTTTTCACCTCAGATGTTGAAATTTTATCTCCAGAATATTTATTTTATTTTGTTAATATTCCATGTTTTTATGCAATTTTTTTTTTGAAAAATGGGAGAAACTACTAAAGCCCAGTCCTATTAAACATTTCACCCAATGTTCTGTTTTCCTCTGGTTTGTGGAAACAGAAACTATTGCTAGAGGAGCAGAAGTCCTGCCTCACACTGCTCCCTCTTGCCCTGTTAGGTGGTTTCCCCACCTGCAGCACTTGCTGACCCCTCAAGGTGACCTCTGCAGTTCCCAGGATTCTTTCTCTCTGAACTTTTTTGTTACTGGTATCTAATCACCAGCATCCATTTCTCTTTCAACTTAAAAGTCCCCCTTGGCATTCTATACTCCTAAGCGGGTGATCCACGTGCCTCCTCTCCCGTCCCAGATTTCTGGAGCTTGGGGCTCTCTCAGAAGACTCTCCTGCTCTCTACAAAGAAACAACCTATCTCACAATAATTAAATGTTTACCCACATACTGTATTTTTGTTGTAAAGATGTATTCCCTACCATATAGCTGGTGTTGTAAAAGAGAAAGGTACTATGTTTGCACAAGGATATGGAAGATGAAAAGGTACAATTTCCAGGTAGAAATTTGCTCGCAATGATCAACACTTCAATTTCTCTCCAGTGTAACTCCTGTGGCTATTGTTGCCAGATTTTTGTGGCTTTATTATCATCTTTTTCTCATAACCACGCTCTTCAACATATATCATATATATATGTGTATATATATGAGAACAAGATTTCCCAAGTACCCTTACTGTACTGTGCAAATATTCACGGGAGCAGACAAACATTTATTGAGTCCTTTCCAGTTGTTGAAATCTGCTAAGTGCTTTACTGGTGCAGTTCCAATTGATCCTCACAAAAATTCCTATGGGTGAGATTTTATTAGCTCTGTTTCGCTCGTTAGAAAATTGGAGTCAAAGAGGTTAACTTTTCAAAGTCCACAAAGGTGGAAAGCTTGGAGTCAAGAGTAAAACTGAAGTTAGTCTAATGCCAAAGATTTTATTTTTTTTCTTCTTTATCTGAACAACTGCAAATGAATTGATAATCTAATGTTCCTGTTCCACATTTTAATATTTTTGGACTGTGGATATTTATTACCTAACACAAGCAGCGGCAATTTTTAGAATCAGTTATTATTTAGATGTACTGAAAACCCATCTCCAAATGTGTCTAAATTGGCTCGGCACCTGTGGCTCAAGTGGCTAAGGCACCAGCCACATACACCTAAGGTGGCGGGTTTGAATCCAGCCTGGGCTTGCCAAACAACAATGATGGCTGCAACCAAAAAATAGCCGGGTGTTGTGGCGGGCACCTGTGGTCCCAGCTACTTGGGAGGCTGAGGCAGAAGACTTGCTTGAGCCCAGGAGCTGGAGGTTGCTATGAGCTATGATGCCACGGCACTCTGCCCAGGGGGATAGCTTGAGGCTCTGTCTCCAAAAAAAAAAAAAAAAAAAAGAAATGTGTCTAAATTAAACTAAGAAACCACAGCCTTCTGTAGTTCCAACAGAATTCTCTCCCTAAAAGTGTCTCACCTTCCTAAGAAAGTAAAGTTCATAATTGGTAAACAGCAAACCTAATGTATCCCCAGAGCAAGTTTGTTCAGACACTCGCAAGTGCTCTGGTCCTAAAATACAAATACCATTAGCCCTTTCCCTACTTCAAAGGCTTTGTTTTCAAAACTTACTTCGAAATCCACAGCTTGACACATAAGTCCACTTTCTATGCTTGAAACCCAAGTCCTCTCATGATTTAGCCCTTGGATACAGCCCTCATTTCTCGAAACCCTTGCGGCCAATATTGCAAGTACTTGGAAAATTTCAAATATCTCACGTCTTTCATTTTCAGAACTATTAAACACATTTCTTCTGATATTATTCTTAAAGTCATTTTAATGAAAAATCCTACTTTCTGTGTGTGCGGTTCAGGTTTATTTCCCCCGCAGCATCCCTGACTGACTGCAGGTGCACGTGTGCACACGCTCCCACACGCACACCCCGGCTGGGGAGCCTCCACACTCCACTCTCCCCTCTTCCCAAGGTCTTGACTCTTCCTGAGTTCTAATTCTTTTTTACATACTGTTTGACATTTTCACTCGGCCTTTATTCTGAAGAGAGGGGACTTCTTGGCTTTTTTCTAGTGCCTATATATTACCAGCGAAGGATAAACATGTAATAAATACATAGTAAAAAGAAAACAAAGCAAAATGCTGCTTCTTATGCTATAATGTTGCCTTCAGTAGAGACCTAGGGATGGAATCCACTTGAGTGCTTCTTTGGAAACCGGTGCCGACGTCTACAATTAACAGAGTTTTACTTAATATTCTTCAAACAAGATTTTACAGCCACTCAGGAGCGAAAGCTTTATTTATATAGTAAAGTCAGAAATTTTAGAAGAAACCTTTAGCAACTGGCTTACCATTGAGAGTACTAACTGGGGCCTAATGGAATTTATGAGCAGTTCTGAAGAAATATTTTATTTCTTCACAGAATCACAAGGCTGGAAATGAACCCAAAAGGTTAGGTGGTTCACCTCTGATGTTTAAATCATCCCTCAGAGATGAGAAACTACACTATTTGTAAAAAACTTCAGAAAGTAGATTTGGCAACTTCCCTTTGTAACAAATTCCAGCACTTTACACCTTTCACCCTGATGTTTTTTCCTAAATATAACCTAAGTTTCTAGTGTTAGAGTTTTTCCTTTTACACAACGGCTACTGAAGCCTGAATGTAGCAGGTTAATACCCTCTTTGTGGCCGCCACCACACACTTGGGCGGTAGAGCTCACTACTGCACTCCTGAGTAATGCTTTTGTCTCAGATTAAATAGCTATTTTTCAACATTATATTAGTCTTTGTGACTCCTCTAGAAATTCTTGCTGAAGACACCAGTATCTTCATAGAGTAACATTCTAATGTCCAATCTTGTCCTCAACAAGACCTTCCTGGCAAAGCCATCTCTTCAAAGAAGAAACATCAAGACATCAATAAAATCAAATAAAGTCAATAGATCACAAAACAATCACAGATTCCATATTTTAAAGTAAGATGGATGAATTAATATGAAGTGTTTCATTCAGGCAGTGTAGAAAATGCCGGTTGTTATGAAACCGTGATTGTATTATGTCCGTTCCCTTCAAAACCCTTCAAAATTATTTTGTGTTAATTTATTCTATAACTGTCTGAGGCATAGAAGTTATATTGTAATTATTTTTTCATTTGTAAAATGCTTAAACATCTACCTCATAGGGTTTATGAGGTTTACACGAGTGAATTTAAAAAAGACATTTCATAGAGTAGGCATTCAGTACATATCAGCTGGCATTATTGATAGGATTTGTAGTAATACTGATGATCTTTGCACACTCCTTAAATATATGAACCATATTATATAATTTTAATTCTAAAAAAATTCTTGAAGTGACCAAAAGTACTGTTTTATAGAAAGTAATAAAAACCTATCTGATATTCTGATTTTTCTTTGATTTATGAAAGTGGCCACTTAAAATGACTAAAATATCTTTACCTTCTGTTTTGAATGAAGCATAAATAACAATGAAGGCAAAATAAAGATTAACTACAAATTTAACTAAATGGGAATCATTTTAGGTTCTTTAATGTTTTTGATACAATTATAGGACATTTGACCATTTCCACTTAATGTTCAATACATATTTTAATTCATTTTCAACTTCATTTTTCACCTCTTTTTCCAGCCTATGTAATCTGCCTCTCCTGTCTTTTTCACGTTAATTTATAGTTCAACCTCTAGGTTCTTCTAAGAAATAGGATAACAACATTTGCTTCTTTGAGCCTGACATCATTTTTGCATTCATATCCTCTCATTGAATAGTATGCTTTTACTTTTGGCTGAATTTATAGAATCCTAAACTTGTTTAATCTCATTTGTGAGACAGATTTCTAACATGGAAATTCACTTATACTTCTTGCATTTGCAAGAGCCCCACTCCAACATGTGTGCCGTTTTTGCGCCGTCTTTGTTGATGCCTCAGTCACAGGCCCTCACTTCAATGTTCTCCTGTGAAAGGCAGCCAACACCTTACACTAATGCGGGCTCGCATCTGAGGCACAGGTGCGGATAATTGGGAAACCAAAGGGAACAAGTTGACTACAGATCATGTGAGGTGTTTTAGATTGTAAGTAACAGAAAACCTGTTTGAAAGTGGCTTGAGCCACGAGGCAGTTAGTTACCTCACAAAAAAAGAAGCGCAGGTAGAGAAGTTCAGGGTTGATTAACTTAGTAGCACAACCATGCCATCCAGGGAGAGAAGTTCAGGGTCGATTAGCTTAGTTGCACAACCAGGCCAACCAGGTTATTTCCTCTTCTGTTCTGTCATCCACAGGATTAGGACTTTTTCCCTTGGGCTGCCTTTTGTCATGACCATAAGATGACTTATAATGAGTTCTGAATTTCTGTTCCAATAATCCAAAGCCCATGTAATCTTAGTATCTGTCTCTAAGAAAATGCCTGGTAATGCTACATAAAATATGACAAGTAGATTAAACATACTCTGAGATGGTAAAACTGAGTATGCTGGAAAGGAAGAGAAAGTCCCAGGGATACAAATAAAGATAAGGTGGAAAGTTAGGGTGTGAAAGCCTAAAAAGACTTTTGGGGGAGACAGTTTTGAATGGCAGCTCGAGACAAGGAGTGAGCCTTTGCAAGGTAGAGCAAAAATGGAAACAATCCCCTAAATCCAGGACTTCAAAGGGCCACGTATTCAATAACAGGATGGCCTCTGAAAAGGGCCTCACCAAGAAGAAGTGATAACATTATTTGTCCTGGCCTCGGCTGTATTACCGGGGAGGGAAAGGCAGTCGTTTAATAATTCATAACTACGTGTCTGTGGCTTTAGAAAGCTGACAAACAGCAGAAAGAGACCTTGAGGTGGTAATTAAGGGGATACAGTGGTTGGGAGAAGCCAGTGAATATTCTTCCTGTACAGAAACACCCTCCACAAGTATCATGACACTCCTGCAAATGAAGACTTGCTAAAACAAATTCTGTAATTAAAATTAAAGGACACACACACAAGCAGACAATCCCCTCATCCATGAGGATCAGCAGAAACAAGAACAGGTTTAGGATTATTTACAAACAGACTTATTGGATAGAGAATATAAAATCACCATGTTTAAAACATGAAAGAGAAAAGGGATGGAGTCACGACATGTGAAAGTAACAAGGTTCTATTAAGAAAGACTAAAGAGAGTTAAAGAATCAAATAGAAGCTCTGGGATTAAAAAAAAAAGACATCATAATTAAAGTTAATACCGTGAACTGGTTACACAGCAGAGCAGACACCACTATAGAAAAATGTGGACGTGAAAGCCGTGAAGCATAACGTAGTATCTAAGACTTATAAACAAAGTGATGGCAGGTGCTAAAAAGTCTGAGAGACACGAAGGCTAAAAACAGCATGTGGTGGGAATCCCCAGGAGAGTAAAGGAGAGACGGTCATTATTTTGAAAGCCAACAGATAAAAATTTTATAGGATTAAAGACAAGAATGTTTACACTCAGGCAACACAATTCTAAGCAAGATAAATGAAAAGAAATATAAACACGGAAGCATGGTGTCACATTCCAGAGATGATCTCCTAAGTAGCTACGGAGCAAAGAGAGGTGACCCACAGAAGTAGAAAAAGATAAATGAGGGCACGTATTTTAACCAGCAACAAGTAGAAAATTAATGTGCCGCATACTTTGAAAGTTCTCAGGAAAAAAATTCTATTAACTCAACGTTATAGTAAAGAATGAGAAAAAATATGGACACGTTCAGATAAACAGGCACAAAAATTTATCACCGATGGTGAAACTCAGGACCAAGAAAATTGCACTCAGAAGGAAGGAATGGAAACGAAAAGAAATGATGGGAGGAAATGGATAAACACTCAGGTAAGTGGAACACAACATTACTGCATCACAATATATCCAAAGAGACAGGAGAGTATAGAGTGAGAACACGCTTTCTGAAGTTAACCTGTATTTGAAAATACCATTCAGCTAGCGATTAGCTGAACAACTAACAACTTCCACATCTGAAAACAGGGATTGTGAGGATTTTATGAGGAGAGTAAGCAATGACAGTAGACTAGTTCCTGGCACAATGTAAGCACTGTATGATAATTCTTGTTGCTATTATTGCTACTACTACTACTTAAAATATTGATACATAATTTGAAGGACAAAAAATAGCAAACAAAAATAATGGACTTGTAAGAACAATTAATGGGTAGGTGATTGGTGCTAAACTATTTAAGTTCTTAGTTTTTAAGTACATAAACATATTGATCATTTGGGATTTATTTGATTAAGGACACAAGCTAAAATAAACATTAAGGCTATTACTAAAAGGAAAGACGTGGAGAAAGTAAATGTTCACCAGGACACAGTCTGGATTAATTTTGAATGCATCTAGGCAGGAAAGGCATGACATCCATGGGAGGTGAAAGGTGTTTCCCTACTTCTCAGGAACTGTTCAGTGCATTCTAGACTGGATTCAGTCCCCAAAACTGCACCAGAACAGTTCTTGCTAATGCTACCATTGATCTTATAGGTTGATGGCATCAGTAGCTACTTTGTTTATACCACAAACCTGAGCGATACCCTCCCTTCACCACAGAGTAGCGAATTCATTGTCAAGACTTACAGATCTCCACCTTTTATATCTCTCTCCTGTTTGCCTTCTGTCTTTTGCCCAGCCATCTTGATCAAGCTATTATCACCCCTTTCTGCCTAACGTAATAACCTACTACCTGATGACCAGCATCCCGATTTTTGCTGCCTTTCAATTCATTTCCTTTGCAGCAGCTAATGTGGTCTTTAAAAATGCAAGTATCTGGAAACGGGATTCAGTTTCCTATGGATAATATCAGGGCCCTACGTAGTATGGCCACTGACAAATTGTTTAGCTACATGGTCTATGATTATCATACTTTGTCTGCGTCTTTTAACAACTTCCTTTTGCCCCTGGTATTGGCATTCTTTTCTCCTTTGTTAGAGCCTTCATAACTGCATGTACCAATCTACTTATTCCACCCGGTCCCTTCCTCAAGCGTGTGCTTCAAGGGGCTAATTCCTAGTGCAACTATCAGCTTACAGGTGGCCTCCTTATAAAGCTGTCCTGACCACTTGGACCACTCAAATCTTTAAGTAATCTCTTGGATGATTTTTTTTTTTTTAATGTTTTTCTGTCCTTCTACAATCCACGAGGCCCACATATGCTTGTTCATCACTTTATATTTAACCTTAGGGAATAATTTCTACTAGGTGTTCACAAAGAATTCCCTGAAGGAGAGGAGGCATGATTTTGTGAATAGCAAATTATCCAAGGAGCTTCCGATCTGATTCAACA
This sequence comes from Galagoides demidoff, assembly GCA_963574575.1. Lineage (NCBI taxonomy): Eukaryota > Metazoa > Chordata > Mammalia > Primates > Galagidae > Galagoides > Galagoides demidoff. Next base: position 16,421 of record CAUYQV010068672.1, on the reverse strand, counting down.
TTACTTCTCTGATTTTTTTTAAAGTAATCCATACTAACTACAGAACAGAGTTTTAGATTTACAGTAAGGCATTTTTATTACATTATCTAAAGTTTTTAAATGGCAATCCATTAAAAAAAATCCATTTTTCTCTGTAATTTAGAAATATCAACAAACTAGCAGAAAAGTTGCAAAATGTATTAGAACTGACATAACAAATTTCAAAGCAAAGCATTTTAAGTATAACCTAATACTTTCTTGCCAAATTATAAAAGTAATGGAAAATGAATGTTCTAAAAAAAGTTTAAAACTTTATTTCAGAAAAGTTAAATTCATCATAAGTTCCTTAATAGTTACTATTAAGGAAAGATAGGTTAAAAAATAGAGTAATTTAAACTTATGATAGCCTGATGGACAGGAGTCTCTATGGGGGCCAAATGCTATTATTAACTCTGTTCTGACTTTTAAAAAATAAAGTTAAGATTTAGTCTCAAAAGGATGTGTTTTTGTTTTTAGTTAATTGCATTCATATTTATCCCTCTTTTTATTTACTGTAAAGATTTCTGGGAAATTACAAAGGGTTCAAATGCAATTAAGCAAATATTTGTCTTGCGTTGACGTTAAGTTAAATTGTAACTCAGAAATGGTGCTGATTGAATGAAGCCATCTTGACATATTTCCATTCAAATCTGTCTTTGTTCAAGATGAGCTATTACACTGGTGAACATCTGACCAGCCATGGAAGAACAGAATCATGACACAGTGATTCCAGTCATCCTTTTCAACCGGCCCTGTCAATGAGCACACGACCTTTCTCTCAGGCACTGAAAACCCTGTGAATACTTGTCTCCTAAGGGTCTTCTGCAGACCCATAATCTTTCTGAGTTTAAGAGTCAATTGGGAGATTATATAGATCCCTGGAGAGGCAAGATACCAAATTCCAGTCTTCAAAATTGTGCCAATTATTCAGTCTTTCCAGCCTCCAAAACAATTTTTCCTTCCATTTTCCCAGAATTATCTTGCTCAAAAAAATGTGTATTTCTCTATTCCAATAAACTTTCCATGCTTTTTTCCGTACTGCCAAAATATCCTGCAATTCTTTTGGAAGCTGCATAATAATAATTAAAAGACATTTCATATTCAGAAATATTTCTCCCCTCTCGTTTTCTATCTTGATATACATATGGATGTTTAAGTAGCTAAATTCAGTGAGAGATTTGTTAAGCCAAACAAAAACATTTAGAATTTTATATATGAAGCTTGTTCAAGTTTTTATGCACGTTTCTTGTTTGCAAGCAATAAAAGCTTGTGATAGATAGCAATAGTTTCGTTAAACAATTTTGATAAGTATTCATACTAAACTGTTTTGAGAATTTATATCTTCTATTTTTGTGACAGAGTCTCACTTTGTCACCCTCAGTAGGCTACTGTGGTGTCATAATTCACAAACCTCAAAATCTCTTGGGCTCAAGTGATCCTCTTGCATCATTCTCCCAAGTAGCTGTGACTACAGGTGCCCGCCACTACGCCTGGCTAGTTTTAGAGACAAGGTTTCACTCTGGCGCAGATTGGTCTCCAATATATAAACTGAGGCAATCCACTGGCCTTGGCCTCCCAAAGTGCTAGGATTACACGCGTGAGTCACCATGCTTGGCCCAAATTTATACTTAAATCTGTCTCTCAATGGACTTTATATTTCCTTTTAGGCATTATGCATTCAATATTAAACATATGTATGATTTAGGGCCCAGCATGGTTGCTCACAGCTATAATCAATCTTAGCACTCTGGGAGGCTGACATGGGAGGATCACTTGAGCTCAGTGGTTCAAGACTAGCCTGATCAAGAATGGGACCCCCTCTGTACTAAAAACATAAAAAAATAGATGGGTGTTGTGGGTGGGTACTGGTAGTTCCAGCTTCTAGGGAGGTTGAGATAGGAGGATCCTTTGAGCCCAGGAGTTTGAGGTTGCCATGAGCTAGGCTCTCCATAGCACTCCAGGCTAGGACAACAGTGTGTGTATGTATATCTGTGTGTGCGCATGTGTGGTTTGGGAGCGCTTAGTTCCTGCACGCTCTTTGTAAACCTGCTTCCGCTTTATATGCAGTCTTTCCCATGCTGACCAGGCACGATTGGTATAAAGGAAGTTAAAGAAACTCACTCTTTAAAGAAAGGTTACTGATAAGTAAATAATTTTTTTCTGATTTTTTCTTTGAACACAGTGAGGTTAACATATGAGTTAAGAACTAGTAAAGTGTTGAAAGAGCAGTGAGTGATGTGTTCTTGCTCCAGGTACTTCCTGAAGTGCCTGCCCCTGCTGTAGTTGGTGAGTCTGGGGGATGGGGAAGAGCAGCTTGTTATTACACCTGCCACATTGGCCGCAGCAGCTTAAATGATCTTAATCAGATTATCTGAATGGTTTGAAAAGTATAAAGGAATGAACCTCCGGAAAACAATTTTGGCAGAAAATGATCGACAGATTTGCGTTAGTAATGTCATCACTTATTGAGACCCTTCTGTATGGCCAGGATTATTATTATTTTACTTGTATTTTCTTTTTATTTTTCAAAAATTATTTTGGAATTGATGAAACTGTTTACATTGCGTGGATATAGGAACTGATAAATGTCCTAAACAGGATTCAATCCTGGGGACGGTTTCCTCAGAGGATCCTTCCACAATATGTTGTAATTCCACTTGCTACTCATTATGGGGATACGTCATTAGGTTTTAGTCAATCTTCTTTGAAATCATAAATTTTTTTAATCAAAAATGCTGAGGCTCATCGTGGGTCTCTATGAAATTCATCATCATCGGAAACCTGCCTTAAACAATAGCCATTTTTCTCTTCCATATTTACTATCTGTACTTCCCATCCTAGTTTTGAACGTGTAGTATACTTCAGAATTTTAATTTAAATCCTACTTTCTAAGTATGTCATATTCCATTTTCTCATTCTTCAATTTTTTACTAAGATGAAATATTGGAAAATCTATTTATTTTGAACTTAGCTCGAAGGACATGTTCTTTTTCATTAATAAAGACATCGATCTATAAATATTGAGGTGCTACTAGCACTAAGGTCTTTGGCTCACAATTTAAGAATCACGAGAATCTTTTATTAGAACTATATCGCCAGTAATTGATAAGAGTTAGGTTTTATCTTCTTCATGTAATAATGCAATTTGTACTATGGACCACCATCTAAAATCTTGGTCAAATTCAGAGTAACTCTCCACTTAGTTTTTCTTAAAGCAACCATCTGATTTTTTCAAAAGAGAAAAGAAAAAAAAAGTAAAGGGTGGTTGCCTATTAAACTACAATGGGTACCTCTACTGAAAATTTTCTGACATATTTGTCTACTAATGAACTGAAATTCAACGTCCAAAACACATTTAGAAGACCATTCTTCTCCCCATGCTGCTCCATTATGAAACTACTGAGATGACACAACATTAGTCGGAGAAACATACCGCTGTAATCAAGCATCTGCTTGCCTCCCCGCCTCGCGTGTACAAGAGAGATCTGCTGTGCTTTCTTCACTATTCTCAATAGGTTTCTGTGTTTATAAAGGTCCAGAAATAATCTTCAGAACTTATCCTCCATATGGCACAAGAAATCTGGCATAAGAACATTTTTGACACAAAGGATATACAACTCTTTCATTTCAAAATATCAAAAATTTGCCACAAAGGCAAAAACATCAGGCAAGTGTTAGAGCCACCTCAGCTTCTGCAGGATATCATCAAAACTTACTTAGTCTGTACATACTGACAGTCATTATCAGAAATGCATGGCAGACGTATGTTCCTTCCTTGTTCTAGTTCCAAATGTTAAACACTATTTCAGTTATATTTTTATTTTATTATTATTATTTTTTTCAGTTTTTGGCTGGGGCTGGGTTTGAACCCACCACCGCCAGCATATGGCACTGGCGCCCTACTCCTTTGAGCCACAGGCACTGCCCCCCCAGTTATATTTTTCATATGGAATTCTTTAAGACTCAGGGTGTAGACTGTCCAGCAGAGAGCCAACAGTATGCAATAACTAGATAAATGTTATATATGTGGAAAAGGAAAAAAGTGGGCATGTGCACTTGTCTGGATAATTATTATAAAGATAACTAATCTGGTTAGCCAAGCCCAAAGAATCTCACGGGAAGTATATATTCTGGAGCTCCTTGGGAAGATTTTACAAGTTCCACAATTTGCTTTAATTCTCCCCTGAAATCTATTTGTCCTGTGTAAATACAACTGGAGTCAATACTTATTAAAAAAGCCAACCCTTGAGACATCTGGAGAACAGTGACAGCTTTATACATTCATTCTGTCTTCTTTAAAGTACATTCTAAAATTTAGGAAATGATTCAAATAACGCACAATTTCTATTTATAGTGGAATGTTTTCATTAGCATATATTTTCTTATTTATGATTTGACAACTATGTCATTTAAAATATTAGAAAACATATTTAATCTGTCTTAAGACTGAAATAAATGAGGAGACTCCATTTTTAATATGGTGAACCAACTACATATAATGCTAATTAGATAGTACCATTTGTTATACAATAGAAGGAGATTATTTAGTTCCTATGATAGCAAAAAAATAGTTTCCTCCTTTTTAAGGGTAACAAAGTGATTAACCTGCTAGTTCCAGGTGAAGGGATAATGTGGTTCCAAGTTTGTGGGGATCCTTTAACCTGTTCAACACACATTGCCAGATATTTCAATTAATGTGTACCAAGGTCACAAAATCAATTTCTTATCAGCCAAGAACACTCATACAGTAAATTTTATTTTCAAACCATAATATCTAAATTAAATCTGTGTACCTAAAAAATACAGTGCAGAAACTCAGGCATTGGGTTTTCTCCTCAATAGCATTTTCACAAATGGCACAGGCTTTGTATGCTATATTTAGCCTACAATGTTTGGTTAGATTCTAATCTTCCTTGAGAAAGTCATTATCTCTTCCCATGGCAAATAAAGAACCAAAGTGTTAATTTCCTCTTTAAAATAAATATACGGTTTAACAGTTCTGTAAATTTTAAACAATTATACTCTATAAAACTGTATACTAATCCAGATTTCTCAGCAATACAAATTGCATATCTGAATAGAAGATAGCAGAAAAAAATCACGTTAATATGGAAAACAGCATTACCTTGCATTAATTCCCATGCAAAGGGACTCTGTAGGCATTGAACTTATCTGACCAATGGCACTCAAGATTATCACAGTTTCAGTGAAAATTCTTTGACTTGAATATAAAATACTATTGTCTAATACATTTTGGTGCTGGAGTTCTGTTTCAATATTCTAATTTCACTGAACAGTTTTTTTCCTCCTAATACCCTTATTTTGACCCTACTCAGAGTTACACATAAAAGTACAGCAATTTTAGGTTGACACTTTCCTCTGTGATCAACAACATGGACTCACTTAGATAAAGGCACTGAAATATTACGATAATCTCACCTGCATGTGATAATAGTCATAACATCACAATTTTTGTGCCAAATACAATTGGCCTATTTACATAACAATCCAAATATTTGCTATATTTGTACAAATTCTGTACAACATACCCTACACAGTGGCATTCTCTCTTACAGCTCACTAACAAACTACATAAATCTATGATAGCTTTGATACTTGGTACCAACTTGATGTTAGATGGTTGACAAAACACTGGATAAAAAAATTGTACCTCAGACAGACAGAAAGTAGAAAACTATCAACATTTAGAATATTTTCCCCCACATCCCCCTAAACATGTAATCTTTTAGTTGATTTTAACACTGCTAAACAGAATGAAAGAATCATTCTTAGAATAAGAAATTAACACTTGCAAAAGATATATTTATGTGTGTGTACGTATATATACACGCACGTAAGACATTTTTGCAGATGGAAACAACATTTTCTTCATTGTCTTTATTTTGGGAGTACCAGAATTCTCATAAAATGACTTAAAGTTTTAGTGAAAATAATATTTTATTTCTTCCCATTTTTATGTGATCATGGCATTCCTTTTAATGAAATTTAGAGATTAATATTAAACACTGTAAAAGGTTTTACCAAACATATTATACCAAAGTAAAGTCTTTCACTTTGCGCATATTAATGCAAAAATTGGTAAAATCCTATCTTAAATAGTTTACTGAAGAACTGATGTAGCTCCCCATAAAGCTTCATTTATGAAGTTTGGGTCGCTGGAAGGATTGACAGATGTGAGGTGGGCATTATGAATAACATGCCGACTAAAATTATTCTAATAATTAAAACAAGAACTGTCAAAGTATTAATATGGTTACACACAAAAATTTCATTTTTTAAAGTGCCAATGATTTCACACTTCCCAGGAATTTTGCGAAAATGGCATCTTGATATGTAAGACCCAGAAGGAACTAGCAGTCAAAGTGATTCTTGGGTCTCTCTGAACAGAAGGGCCAGGGTGTCTTAAAAATGGAAGACCATTAAAAGGCATTAGTGCCAATTTTGCAAATAACTCTGGCTTACAACATACTGCATCCTAATTCATGAAAATGTACAAAAAAAATCAATGAATATTATAAGTTAGTAAAAATTCCATATTGCAAAATTGATCACTCAAAATGAAATAGGAAAACAAGATATTATGGATCAAAAAACATTAAATTTATGATACGTACTTTGGTAATTTATGAAAATTTTTCATCTTTAGATACTCTTTATTTACATCAAAATATTTGGAATGGAATTCTATCTAACTAATTCTAATTCTTCTAAATCAGCCTTTTACAATGTATAAAATTCAACCAGATCTGAATGCCAGGTTCATGGTGACAGACACACCATTCGCAATAAATTCAGCAAAAGTGAAGGTAAGGAACAATAAAAATGAGGCATTAAAACATTTTGCAGATTGGATCTAAGGCATTTTGGTAGGTTCTAAAGTTATAATCAAGAATAAGAAATAGTTATATTGCTCAAAGAATAGTTACAGTCGGAATTCCCCAGTCACTATTGAAAAGCAGTCAGACCCCATCAAAACTAACTCTAATATTATATGTTAATACAAAAATAAAAAAAATCAATGACTAAGATGAATCACTAGGAGAACATGGATAAGCAATTAATTCATAACAGAAATAAAAGGTCTTACAAAGAAAATGACATGTGAATTGAGTCTTATACAATGAGTCTCAATTTATAATATTCCTTCTATTGAAAGTGTCTAATTTTTCCCCTGAACACACATAATTGATCATCCTGTCTTATTTTGGGAGCCTAATGCCAAGCTATTTTGATGCTTGGTGATGAATATCATCCCCAGAATAGAGACATGTTGCTTATAGGCTCTTTCCCAGTTGAGAGGACTGCCCTTCTGATCAATTCTGCTTTTTACCGTCCTCGAATGTAAACAGTTACCAAAGTTCTTTTGGAATTGCAACACAAAGCCAAATTCCATTATATAGCATTTTCGATTGTTAGTTACATGGTAATTATAAAGTCATATGAATTACACCTCTCCCACCCTTAAATTGAATGTCCATACCATTTTATTCAAAGGGGAGATTCTCAAACACATCACATACGTGTGTAACAGTGACTGACTCTCACCAATAAGGGAATAAGTCTAAAAATCATGGTTTGTTTTCAGTGGCTCAAGTAACCTCAATATAGCACTTCTCTTGCTGATCATATTGTATTTAATACTTACTTTTTAGCACTGTGATGCAGAAGGGCTTTCTGAAGTTTGATCTAGAAATTTTCCATGTTTTCTCCGGTGTCTTCCTCCCTTGGAGTCTTTTTTTCCAAGGGAGGAAGACACCAGAGAAAACATGGAAAAATGGTTTCATTTATGTGACAACCTGTACTGATTTATAGTACCTACCAGGTAATATTAGGAGAAAAACTTTGAGGTCACATTCTGGATCAGCAGGAAAGAGCACCATGATGTATCAAGTTCAAGAGTGGGGATGAGAGAAGTATAAGGAGTAAATAAAAGCATCTCCTGCATTGGTCATGGCAGCGCCAGAGGTCACAGTATGAAAATGTTGTGTTGTACAGTGGAAAGTACATAGAGCTTAGAAGCAAGAGACTCAAATCCATACCTGTTTTACTTTCATGTTTCCAAATGAGCCCCAAAATCAAGGCTATTGACTTATAGGGCAGTAGAACTGGAATTGACTACAGTTCAAATAAATGTGTTACAGTAACAGAATCCCAAAATAATTCAATCTGGGAGGGCCATTAATAAAGACACTAGTCTGCTCATTTGGGGGAAATTGAAGCTTGGTGACTCTTTGTGACACATCATCAGACTTTCAGCTAAACAGGGCTAGAATAAACTTTACAAACCTGGAGACATTTGCACAGGAGTATTAGAGTATTATTGGAGAATCTATTTTCTGGGTCATGGGACAATAAAGAGTTTTAATGTTCAGGGCTGGATCTTAGCTGTTAGGGTGTAAAGAAGTAAGAGAGGAATCCAGTAATGGGAACCTGGAGGATGAGACGTTGATCTAGAAATTATTTTATTTTTAAGATGACATATCAGAGGATTTAAGGTCTATGCCCCTCTACTTTAGACTAGAAGTAGTCTCAGAAAAAGGATAAAGTAAGTAATGGTTAAATGAAGACAGGTGTGACCAAGAGGAATAGAGGACAGTAGAAACTTTCTCGTGGTAGTCACCTGCGTGTCTGGCTGCCTGGCAAGTGCTCACCCTGCTCTGGTACAAATCACCCAAATGTCCTTTGGAACACCAGCTTCTCTCATTCTCTCCACAAAGTGAGTGTAGGTTTTCATCCCAGGCTCAGCAAATGGAGTAGCATGATGTTACATCAGCCAGTATATTCCATTATTAAGAACATAATATGACAATAATCAACTTGAGTGTATATATAAAAGTGACAGGTTGTGAAATACGCTATACTCCTCTTTCACAGTAGAATATCAGTAGACATACCTTAAGTATTAACTGAGAAATGGAGGCACAGGCATATTTTGTAGAAGATAAAGAATCAGGACAGGTTTGTTTTAATTGAAGACTCAGGACTTCCTTAAGCTTTGGGAAATTATCTTCTATCCTTTATTATTTCTTCTGCAACATCTTCCCAGAATGGGTTTTCAGTGAGATTTTCTATTCAATCAATACTAGGCCTTCCATGTGTGGTCCTCTGTTTCTCAGCTCTGTTTTCATATTTCCCATCTCTACCTTTTAGTGTTACAATTTGGGAGGATTTTATTTTATTTTATTTTTTAGCCTTCCTACTATAAATTATCTCCTCAATTTGGGACTAATACTGGTCAGAAGATGAATATATTCTATTGGAGGTGAAACATTAGGTGTTTTTGACAGGAGCAATCAAATGTATTAACCAGTTTGAGGCATTATTCCCATTGGCCTGCGTGGGAAGAAGGTAGAAAGGTGGCATCGATGTTCACTCTCAAGAATTTCTTCCAAGCAGATGACCAAGTTTTCTTAGAGAATATATTCCTAGCCTTATCTGGAGGCAACAGCAATGGGGACTAATGGGCCCAATCTGTGTAGCCTTTGGTAAATAATGTCTCAGCTAGTCATGTAGATTTCTCCTTCCTTTCTGGGTGGGATTGCACACCACCACCACAAGGAAAAGCCACCATCTTTGCTCTACCCTTCCCTGTGTGCACGGAAGTCATGGCATTGGGCTTGACTTGAAAATTCCACTCTCAGCTTATGGATAGCTCATGAATCCCCCTTGGTTTTACCTCTTTTATTGTCAATTTAATGAGTTTGAAGGAGGTGGCTGAATACACAGGAATTAAACTCTTGCATATGACATGCACATTTTATCAAGATATTAAAGCTTACAGATAGTGTTAGCTACAGTGCATTTATTACTGGATATCTTAAATATACACACCAGTTTATAGAGTGTGCATATTTAGAGTTTATTATCAGAGGATCTAGTTTCTGGCTGATAGGATAATATGAGGGTTTCAATTTCAGGGCTGAGTCTTAGCTGTTGGGATACAAGGAAATAGGAGAGGAATCCAGTCATGAGAACCTGGAGGATAAGATGTAGTTGTAAAAATTATTTTATTTTAAATATGACATATCACAGGATTTAAAGATGTCCCTCTACTTTAGACTAGAATTATTCTCACAAAAAGGATAAAGTAGTGGTTAAATGAAGACAGGTGTTAAAAAGAGGAACCAGAGGGCGGGTGTACATTTTTGGTAGCGTAGGGGGAAAAGGCAGATGGGGGAAGGGTAAAACAAAAAATAGTTCATTTTTATCTCACTGAGGTTCAATCTCCTTATTTGCAGACCCACCTCCCAGAGTAGTCTTAGGCATCAAGTGAGGAAACTGTTTAACATACTTTCTCTTGAAAACTACTTAATTTGTAAATTGAGAATAATACTAGCCCTTACTTCAGAGTTGTGAGGATTCAATTTATAAATTCATGTATCTAACTCACAGAGAGCAATAAAATCAACATCAACACAGTGTGCTTTTTTGTTATTAAGCTCCAAATCTAAAACTTATTTATTGAAGCATTAAACAGAATAAATAAGGAATAAGAGAAATAATGGAAAAATAGATGCACGATTGCATAATTTACTTCTAAAATAACCAGGCTTGACTATGAAGCACGCTGACACCCTGCAAAACCTTCCAGATAAAGGAAAATGTCACCAATTTTGCAGAACAAAGTTTGAGAACTTAAAATATTGACAAAACACTATAGTTATAATAAACAAAGCCATTATTTGGGACTCAGTTGAGTTTCTTTTGTGTTGTTGGAAGTGGTAATGTTATTATTTCTTTGCTCTCTTTTCTACCAGTATTATTCTTGAAAAGCAATGAAAATCTACACTTAAGAGAACAATTTCCATTGACTTTTAATTTCCTAGCAGCACCAAAAGATACCAAAGAATGGGAAATGCAAGATGCTATAATTGCCATATTCACTTTGCATGTAAAAAAAAAAAGTTCTGGGAAAAACAATATCTAATTTTTACTGTCATTGATGCCTTATCAATTTTATAAATTGATATTAGAACCTTACAAATAAACATAAAATGGTATCCTTCACTTAGAAAAAGACCAAGTTAGTAATATTAATTCAGATGGTATTTCTTGCTTCTTAAGTAAAAAATATATTGTGAGAAGTCTTATATCAGATTGACTTAACACAGATTTTTGACTTACTTTTTTTTTTTTTTTGAGAGAGAGAGAGAGAGTCTCACTTTGTCATTCTTGGTAGAGTGTCATGACGTCACAGCTCACAGCAACCTCAGAATCTTGGACTCAAATGATTCTCTTGCCTCAGCCTCCTGAGTAGCTAGGACTACAGGCGTCCACCACAAAGCCCAGCTATTTTTAGAAATGGAGTCTCGCTCTTGCTCAGGCTGATCTCAAAACTGTGAGCTCACACAACCCACCAGCTTAGGCCTCTCACAGTGCTAGGGTTATAGGCGTGAGACACTGTGCCTGGCTTGAACAACTTTTTGATTCCTCAAATTAGAACTCAGAAGATGAGCATTACTTACATTTTTACTATTTTTACTATTTTACTTTCATTCTATTAGTCACTTGAAAGTATTTTTCTGGTCTAAATATTGGACAAATCCATCTAGATAATACTGATTAAAAACAATTAAAAATAAATGAGGCTTCTACGTGATGAAAAGTTTTCATGATATTTGATTATGGGTTTCTTAGGAAAATCCAAAATCATATAGTCATATTAAACCCTTCTTTAAGATCTCAAGATATTTCTTAATTTGTATCTCATTAATTCTTATAATTGTCCTGTGAGATAAACATGAAAGAAGATGATTTAGAAAAATGATTCCTGAAACTCAACCTGCAAACCTGACAGTAACAAATCAGACAGAGAAGTTCTAGCTTTAAAACTATGAAACTAATCAGCAGAACTCAGATGACACAAGCCCCTTTTCCTCCTTTTCAAAATAAAATACTTTTTTTGATGGTTCATTGTTTTATCTTTCTCTTGGAATATACATATGAAATCTGTAATCTTACAGAGTGGATATTATAGAGAAAGGTCCACCTAATTAACATGGTCAATTTTGTTCTGTTGTGAACAGAGGACAATGTTATATTTCTAGAACAAGGAAAAAGACTTCTGAAACTAGCAAAGATATTTTATGTATTTGGATAAAGTTCACAGATAATCATGATCCAGAAACGGAAGCCTGGGGCTAATTTAGGCTATCATTTTGTAAAGAGTTTATATTTTCTTTCTTTCATTTTATCTTTTTTGAAAAATTTGGATATTTATAAAAGTAAAAATTACTCTAAGTTAAAAAATACTATAAGGGAAAGGCAAATGATAAGCTAGGACAAAGATCACAATGTGTTTGATAGCCAAAGAGTTATTAAAAGTCAAAGTTATAAGACCATTGAATACATCAAGAGAAAATACATCAAACAGTGTAAAAGAAGTTCCATTTTAAATTATGAAAATTGACGAGAAATTATACCCAGTGCTGGTTGGCATGCATGGAGATGCTGCTGACAGAAGCAAGGACTGGATTGGTTTAATTTTTTGGAGAGCAATTTGAAAATATTAGTATGTGCCAAAAGTCTTTCTAGATGTGGACATTCCATATCTAGAAATGTGTAAGACACAGAAATAATTCAATACAGCATTATTGAAAAGAAAAGTGTTAAACTGATAACAAACCAAATTCCCAGTATAAGGATTATACTTTAAAAATCTAGCTTTTTGAGGAATCTTTTATTTATTTATTTTTATTGTTAGGGATTCATTGATGGCATAATGAAGGTATACCTTCATTATGAAGGTATAATGAATTCATTGAGGTTATAATTCAAAAAGATCAGAAGGCAACATAAACCTGCCTTTAAACCAGTGGTTCTCAACCTTCCTACTGCCTCGGCCCTTTAATATAGTTCCTGTGGGTTGTGACCCACAGGTTGAGAACCGCTGCTTTAAACAAATTTGACACACAACTCTCTCAAAGAACATCGGAGTTCACACTTTTTCATGTTTGCCACAGTACTTCCTTAAGAAATTTCTCTGAAGTATATAAAAAGACATGTTTTTTTTAGAAAAAACCATTTGCTTTCTCTTAACCATTTTAATAACATAACTGCTATATGAACAACAATGTATACATACTATTATTGAGATGTATACAAATAGTTCTCCAAATAGTCCTTAAATATGCCCTAGAAATCAGAAGCCACCTCCTTCTGACCATTGTCATTAAGAAAGAAAGAAAGAAGGGAAGGAAAGAAGGAAAGAGGGAAGGGAGGGAGGCAGGGAAGGGAAAAATGAGAGAATGGAAAAATGCTGGCCCAGGTGCTACGCAAGGCTTCACTCCTAAATTTCAAAACCCCAAAGATAACATGAGCATCAAAGAACAAGGCAAGTTTCAGACGAACTACCAGACAGTTGATAATGCCTGATAAGAACTGAAAACAAATATTTAAAGGTCAAAAATATTCAAAACATATCCATTTGAAACCTTAGACCAAAAATAAAAACTGTTTAGAAGCTGCTGTGAAAAATAGCGTCTCTAGAGCAGCGGTTCTCAACCTGTGGGTCGTGACCCACAGGAACTGTATTAAAGGTTGCAGCATTAAGAAGGTTGAGAGAGAATGGAAGCAGGGAGTCCACTTTACGTTCTGGGTATGCAACTCACAGAAGATGCATAGCTATACAATTTAAAGGTGGTTTGTGAACTTCAGCTTCCCTTGTCTGCATAGTACACTGCCTTGGAGAATAAACACACCAACTCTGGTGAGCAGACCATTTAACTCACCAGAATATGGTAAAAACTAAGCTGATGGACCACCTTTTCTGGTAATCAAATTATACCGTTGTTATGCTAAATATTGAAAGGTATCGTTTTTTTTGAAAACTTCAAGTAGGAAAGTGATAGAATGAATATTGCAATTGCTTAAATAAGTAAATTATTTCATCTCATTCTTTTTTATAGGTAATTATAAAGTTTTATCATATATAAAATGTTAGGTCTATTCCTCAAAATGCACTAATTTTCATGACCTTTTTTCTTCTTCATAATGGATATTTTATAAAACGTTTGCATTAATAATTGAATCATGAATATATATGTCTAAATAAGCTGGTGTATACAGAAGAATTGTTTCAACAATGTATCATGTTCACCTTTGTTATTTTTAGAAGTAGAAAAAGTAATAGTTTCCTTTGGATACAGATTCTTTTTTTTTTTCCCTTAATTATCCATGTGTATATTAGGTCTCCACTTTTGCCTTCACAGAATTAAAAAGGCTAATGACAATAACAATATTTAACATAGGGATATAGATTCTTGAAGAAGAGATAACATATATAAGATGAATGCATGAGGATAATTTACCTATCCTTAAATAAATAATAGAGCGTATGCATCCAAATGAGAGTAACTTGAATGTTGATACATTTATTCCAGTGATCTTGCTATTAATCAAAGCACCTCAGAAGTTCTCTAATTGTCTTTAGTCCATGCTTCTCATGCAAAATGTTTTCTACATATGTTCTGCGTATTACCTTATAAGCACACATCATTTTTTTGAAAAACCATTATGGTCATAAATCATTCCCTTCATCCACGAGATTTGGAAAAAAGTTTCTCTTTGCTATTCTGAAAAGTCAATCCACTCTTCAAATTTCACTGCCATTGAGGACAGGAAAAATATGCTTTTTATACACACACACACACACACACACACACACTCCGGGATTGTAAAGTAAGAGTACTAATACATTTTTGAATCCTGGCAGCATTATTATAATAATTGGACACCCTTACAATTGCATTTAATTGAGAAGCAGGTAATACTCATTAGCACATTGACTCTGGAGCGCTTGTTTTTAAAATTCACTGACAGTACTTTACAGTCACACTTTACAGAGTTCAAACGGCATATGGGTCTCTACCTGCATCCATATCCATGATAGTGACATGGGAAATATTGGAACATGATGCAAAGAACAGTTGGTGCTTTTCCTGTTTACATTTGTATTGTGGAAATGATAACCTAATTCAGTATCTAAAAGTGAAGTAGTCACTTATAGGACACACTTTAGATAGTATAGCTACTTATGGTAACTGACATGCATACACACATCTCTCTCTCACACACAAACATTTGTGTGCTTTCTATTTGCGCTGATGACAGATGGTTTGCCCATTTTGTGAGCAGCCTCTTTTTTTTTTTTAACTAAAGAACGAACTATAATGGAAGCAATCACATGTCTTCAGCATGTATTCTATACCAGGCAGAATCATTTTAGGAGATTATTTTAATTAATCCTTCTCCCACATTCTGAATTGATAGGTTGTTTCTTTCTCCTAATTCTTAGAAATCTGTCGTGAAATTGTTTCTTCTGCCTTTACCAGTACTACATTGCTCTCTCGTTCATTACAACATCTTTACAGTTGAGTTCTATTATACAAGCACATAGGTGGTTGTTCAACATTGATCTGAAAAACCATTTTTTAAATATAGGCTGTCAGGCTGAGCATGGGCACTAAGGCATCATCATTTTTCTTGGGATCCTTCATAACAGTCATGTCCAAGCTATGAAAGGATTTTTATACAGGTACACAAGCCATCCACCACATCCTTCCCCGTCCTTCCAACCCTCACTCCTCAACTGGGTTAAGTGATTTGCTCTTGATCTTACTGTGTGAACCTCCTCTGGTCACAGCTCCACTTGACGAGTTTATCTGAGAGTAAGAAACTACCCAGTCACCCATCTCACCCCCACACACGCAGTGACCTACTTTAACTCCTGCCTCTTGCCTTTCATAGCTGTGTATCCCAACTCAAGCAAAATCTAGTGTTAGATGTACACAAGATTCAATGTGTTTCCACCTTTCCTCTCATTTTCTTTTAACACTTTCCTGATTACCTGGGGAGGTAGAGCTCTCTCACTCCCAACCTACGCTGATGACAACTGTGTGCCAAAGGGCAACCATAAATGTGTTGAGAAGCATAAAGAAGAGCAGTATGGACTTCAAAACTAAATCTAGGCTTTGAGGTTAACTATTACCCACAATTTTCAATGTACCGTAGAGTTTCTATAAGAACTTCACATCCTTTCCCCGAATACCCCCAAGCAGCAGCATAAAACACATAAGCCAATGAATTCCTATTAATATCTCAATAAAACTGTTAAAAATATTAATTTCCTATTAAAATGATAACTGTTCAACCAATTTTATTGGAAGACTGTACTATCCTCATTATGCCAGGTGACAACAACCAAGGCAAACAGACAACCTACGCAATGGAAAAGGATATTAGCACATTTTGAATCAGACTGAAGCTTGATAACTAGGATCTATAGAGGACTCAAATTAATCCACATGAAAAAGCCAATAATCCCATATATCAGTGTGCAAGAGAGATGAATAGAACCTTCGCTAAAGAAGATAGATGAATAG